>PVKA01028980.1:0-10447 GCA_004027165.1 Ctenomys sociabilis
AGAGAGATTTAATAGGTATGGATATAAAAGCAACTGAACTCTATGGCATTGGATTCATTTACAATAGTGCAAATGGTAACCTGCCATCTGAACTGCTGCTGGAAAATCAATTCTGACTTTCAATTTCTTCATAAATATTTATTTTGTACTGGAAAAAAATTAAATAAGGCATTCAATTTATAATCAAGAGAGTCAAACATTTGATAATAACAATCTTGGTAAATGAAACAGTACAGACGCTACTTGAATAGAGCCCACATCACCACGGGAACAAGCTGCTGTCCTTTTGAGAGAGCAGCATTTACATTGAAAATTAGAGCTACAACAATGAAGAATACTTGCTCAGGTGGAAAGTAAAATATATCAGTGTAAGCACATGAGATAATTCTCAGAAGGCAAATCTAAGAAGTACTGTAAAATGTATTAAGATAAAAATCGAATTCAATAAATTCCTATTTCCTAAATTTTGTTTGAAAAGACCAATATTTCAAAAGATGTCATGCCTATTTGTTCATTCCTATTTCCTAAATTTTGTTTGAAAAGACCAATATTTCAAAAGTTGTCATGCCTATTTGTTCATCTGAAATTATTACCCAAATTATATTACATAATGGTGTCCTTGGTTCCTCCCCTCCTGTCTACCACCACTAGGCAAAAAGGCTTCTTCCTCCATGCCCTTCAGTGTTGTAAATCTAACTGGAGTTTTGTGGCACTAGGGATCGAACTTGGGACCTTGTGCTTGCCAGGCAGGCACCTATGCCTCTGAGCTATATCCCTAACATGTCCTCCAGTGTCAGAGACAGCCAGCCGTGGAGTGCCCCTCCAAAGCCATGACCACAATACCCCATGCCTCTTTGAAACTATGAACAGAAGGTATTTTGTTCCCACTGTTCAGAAAGCTGACTGATACCCACACAGAGATGATTCTAGAAAAGATGAACCATTTGTAGGAATTACAGTGAGGCTGGGAAGCTTAGTGACTGAAAAGAAAACACATTTTTTAGACAGTTACCAGTGGTATTTGTGAAAAATAAGTTATTTTAAATTAATAAGTTAATTTCCAATAACTTATAAACAGGATATCAGTGGACCTGATCAATTCTAGTAAATGACGAAAATTTCTTCAAGGATGAATTTGCGACCTAAGTGAGTCTTGCCGATGTTGTGCTGCCCTGTGATGGTCCTCAAGCCTTCATGTTCCATTTTCACCCAGCAGTATGTCCACCTTTCTTCACCAACGTCTACTTCAGTCGTCTACCACATGGATTGGACATAAAGATAATGAAACAAATATTCATTGAATAAAATGACAGGTACTGGACAGAGGTTGCATATTTTGGAAAGTGATTGAATGTTGGAAATAAAAATTAGCATACAATAAGTTTGTCACTCATTACTTTACTGTAAGACTGTAGCTGTGGAATGGCAAGGGAAATGACATTTTCATTTAAAAGCTTCCGTTGCGCTGATTTGATGAAACAGGAGACCACTGCCACAAGGAAGCAGTGCTATAGCTGATGCCCACGCCGCTGCCTGACCTCAGGCCTGTACTGCCCAGTGACTCCGCACAGTGCAGCTAAGAAGGCGGCTCAGGTAGACCGGAACTGCTGCCTGCCACGAGCAAGCCAGCGCTTGCACTGGCCTCTAAATACTTCATTAGCGTCTAAAGCAGAACAATGAGATTTCCCAAAGAAACAAAGCACAATCCCAGTAATTTATATCCCAGCTTCACAACTTCCAAAATACAATCCTCAAGTATTTTTTAATACTAAATATTAACTATTCTCCAAAGTAAAGACTCAACATAAGCCCAACATCAAATAATTCAAATCTTTTACTCATTAGCCAAGCACACTGAAGTAGCTATGAGAACTGTGCTCGATTTGACAGATTCATGTACATATGCACAATAAAGTAATATAAATAGCAGAAAAAATAAGGTGAAAACTTTGGAGCAGATATTCTAGAATAGAAAACTACAATATTAAAAGGATAATACATAGACATAATCACAAAGATTCAATGACCTTGATGACAAACAGAAATCATCCAAACTGAGGAAGAAAAATACTAACACAGATGAAAATATTGACCATATATATATATATATATATATATATATATATATATATATATATATATAATCAAATATGGAACACTGTATAAAAATTGCTATACATCTTCACATACTTAATTATAGTATACTTTATATTGATGCTATTGCATTTTAGGGAAGGGCCTACAAGCTGTTCAAAGTCTCAGTAGTAGATTGGACTCATAGGGATCCACCTGCTGTCAGCTTTCCAAGAACTGGGATTACAAGTGAGTGCCACCATGCCACTTCAATCACTATCTCAGCATGCCCTGGGGGCAGGGATGGTGCAGCAGGTTCTGGGATCGAACCTCCAGTTCCTATGTCTGCTTGCAGGCATATTAATCTGCTGAGCTATTTGGCCAGCCTGTATACATTATATTGATGTCAGGTTTTTTGGGTGAGGGGTTGAGACTAGGCAGTTCAGGCTGGCCTTAAATTTTCTTATATAGACCAGGCTGGCCTCAAACTTTTGAGAGCCTCCTGCCTTGGCCTCCCAAGTTCTGAGATTACTGGAGTGTGCCTAATCCCAGTCTGTAATTATACATATAATATAAAGAAAACAAGTTTTTTCCTCAGGGAACTACAAAACAGCATCAAATAATATAACAAGCAAGTGGAGCTCTAGAAAAAAAGATCAGTGAGAATGAAGAAGTAAGAATCAGGTGACCCACAGAGAGGCCAGAGAGATAGCTTTTCAATCTGAGCTCCTGCCTGGCAAGCACAGGGACCTGACTTTGATCCCCAGCACTTTGTGCCGCGCCCCATGTTACCAGATCTAAGCACGCAAAATTGCTCAAAAAAATTAAAAAGAGAAAACAATTTAAGCATTAGACACTGAAAAATTTTGTACAAATATGTTTTTTCATTTCACCATAAATACTCATTTAATTAAGGCAACTTGAAATGTCATTTGTTTAAACAATTGATACTCAATAATTGATAACTTACTAAAATCATTTGTAATCTATAAAGTTTAAAACAAAGAATTACAAATTGACAAAACGTTTACATCTTCTTTCTAGGTCTTCTTGCCCTTTCAACTGCGTTCAATGGCTGGACGTGTAAATAAGAAGCCTCCTGAGCGACTTTTTGGCCTCTGCTGCTGCATGGAAGCCATGGTGCAGTGATTCAAAGAGCGAGGCTCGGACCTGCCTCTCCGCAGCGCACCAGAAGTTCGTGACTTCCTACCGGTCCTGCTGCAATGATCTTCTCAGTATGCATGACTCAGTTTCTTAATATGAAAATTCTAACAATAAAATTATTTTGAGGTTGTAGTTAGTGCTTAATGAAAAAGATACATAGAGTATCCAGAAAAGTGGTTGGCAGATGTAAAAATTTTAACAAATGTTAGGTATACTACTGAGTGTGATGATAGTAGATTATGTGCTACAGCGGTACAATTAAGAGTTCAGTTCTACACTTGCAGAAACAAAAAAAGGTGAATTCTGTTGGCATTTCTCCTTTTATGTTTGAAAGTGTCCGTTGTAGAACTGTAGAGCACATATATGCAGGGTACATCTATGCGTGTTGGCCAAGCATGAGAGTCTAGTGATACCATTTAATCTTCATAATTGGGCCTATACTTTTTCTGTTTCTTTAAAAACACTGTATAATGGGATAGGTTACCATTGAGTCTATATAATTGAACCTATATTTTTGTTCTATTTCTTTTAAAGTTGTATAAGGTGATAGATTTAAGAGTATATAAGCCAATTTTTACTCGGTTTGTAAATTTATTTTACTAAAATTGATACAATTTTCAAGCAGTTTTGGCTTTTTAAAGTTGATATATCTTTGTATGGGTGGAGAAAATAGCAGCAAATGTATGAAACACAAAATAAAAATTTTACACAAACTTCAACATCGCGAAAGAGAGAGTGGTCATTTCTCTTTTTCGGGTAACTGGAACCAGATTTTATAATCAAAGAATTAAGTGAAATGATTTAATGAATTTATTTTAAACTTCAGTTCCTGATTACTTTAGTTTGAGGAAGTATAAGAAAAGCAGATTGTGATGTTTAGGATAATTTCCTTTTCTCTGAAGGAGATATAGAGCAAGTCAGGCTCATTTTGATACCATGAATCAAAATATAACTTTGTAGTACCCCACATAATCCAGCCAATCATCCATTCTGTTTTATGAAATATCTTCCCTAGATTAGATAAAGTACTTAAAATCCTATTAATTAGACTTACATTTCCTCTAGAATTAAACCAGTGATAATCTTAATGCACACGTACACACACACACACACACACACACACACACACACACACACAGACTTATCTCTGAGTTCCTAACGCAGACAATCCACTTCAGTGGAGATTACATCCATTACATCAGAATCTTTCCCAGAGTTTCCAGCTCAGTTCTGGGTCCCTCTGCAGTGCAGAGGATGGGGACTGCGGCCCTGAGCCACTGTAGGGAGGGAGGCGCTTTCGTGCTCACCTAAGAGAATGAGGTGGCCCTGAATGGGTTTGTACTTCATGACCAAGGAGGAATGAAGGCTTTGTGACAAGTGGGCATGTCTTACTATTTCTTACTATTTTTATTTGCCCATTAGTGGAGATGTTATTTCTTCTTCATTGAGCTCTTAGTGTCAAAAAGCTGAGAGGCTATAAATTTTTAAAATAAATGTTAAGCAAAAGTTGTGCAAAACAAATAACTTTGTAATCAAGAAAAATATGGTCTTATGAACTGAATGGAAACTTACCGCAAGTGCAGACTAAACTGCCATGGTGAGGCGACGCTGCTGTGTGTCCCTATCTTCAAACATGGAGTAAAGAAGCGATAATGAGCAACTCATCTCCGGGGCTGCACGACGACGAATGGCACAGTCGGGGCGCACGGGGGTCGGCACGTATGCTTGGAAGCCTCGCATTCCTCCTGTAGGCTATAGAGTGCGTACAAGCAATTCCTGAATGTCACTGAAGTGTTTCTTTTTTCTCTAGCCCGACCTCCCCTTACTCACTGCACTGGTAGCTCTTTCTTATCCATCAGATCTCAGAGCATTGAAGACCTCTCTCCACATGTCCCTCGTGGCCACTCTGCACCCAGCACCCCGCAGCTGCCGCCACTACAGTCTTCTTCCTGTGTACAGATCACTCTTCCTTCTCACTGAATTCATCACCACGTTAAGGACACCCTATTACCTTTCAATGTCATGTTCCTCACTACACGTTACAGCAAATACTGTGAAATTCGTATTGCTTTGTTAAGTGAAATTCCGTATCACTTGTAACTTATCTGCGTTGGCACTATTTTGTACTCCTTAAAAAAATATTATATCCCTCATGGTAGCACAACAAACATAGTAAGAATATTCAGTTTGTACACATTTAAATTACAAAGTGAAAGCACAGGAGGTCTCAGGGTAAATCTGCTTAAATATAGTAATCATTGCCATAAAGAAGAAAAATGTGCCCATATGAACACTACATATAACGTGCTTTTGGTTTATTCACATGTTGAGGCAAGTACAAGCTTACATAAATTACACTATGAATCATATTCAATTAATTCTTCTTTATCAAAGAATTCTTGGAAGAAGAATACCTCTAGCCATATTTAGACAGCTAAGTGCTCCATGCACACTTCAGGCAACCTCCAGTCGGTATACTGAATAAAAAAAAAATCCTTTCTGTAGTGTTACCTTGGCTTATTTCTGTATGGACAAGTTGGAGGCATAATATTCCACATTTTCCTGGTCGCTACCTTTGGACCTATAACAAATATCAAGGATAAATGATAGATCATAAAAGTAAAAGATGAAAGAAATGAAAATTATTTGAAAAGTGAACTTGAGCTATGCCCAGAAAAGATGAACACTTGATCTTTAGAAAAGCCTGAAAAGAGGTGACAACTTGAATGTCCTTTTGAATTAGTACTGAGGATCCAAAAGGAATTTTTAAAAGCAAGAAAATAGAAGCTAATTTTGATTACATTTTAAGAAAGATGAAAGCAATGCCAAATTTTAAGGAAAATGGACCCATCCATTCTACCACTGAAGGGGCACCTGCTGCTTTTTGGGGGGAGCCTTCTTCTGCGCACACCACGGTGATTGTGCCTACCCCAGTCTCCAGCTAGGAAGGTGAGATCTTGCCCCTGGCTGGCTGGACTCTTGGCTTACATAAAGATAATTAGATTCCAAACAGAAGGGAAGCTAATTTGTGTGTTTAATAAAGTGCTGCTTTTACATGGTAATAAAATCCTTTTCTAAAACACTAAGTGCACATCAGCATTAACATAAATCAAGCAGCTCCCAGCTTCACATCTGAAGGATGATTTTTATTATTTAAATCTTTAGAGATGGTGTAATATATACAGTTATCTACTAATTTCCTATTTTAGATTCAGATAATATCACTTCACACTAGAGTTGCACTCCAGAGGATTTATAGAAATGAGAAGAGGTGGGGTGACCTCAGTGGTTTAGGCTGAGCTTTTTCTTTTAATCTTACAGGAAAGAAAGCAGGATTCCTTGGGTGGGCAGTACTGACTTAGCTGCATAAGTCATAGATCACTTCTATGTAAAATTAAGTCATGTGCTTCCTTTCTTAAATTTTAGAATTTTGTCTCTATACTTTGTAGTGATTTTTTTATTCAATATATGGAAGTTATCCTTCACTTAATTTTGGATAGTCTGATCCACAAAAGGTATGGAGTCAAGCCCATAATTTCTGAGGAGGGCCCCATAACTTCAGGAAGATCTGTTCCATACTTCAGATTCTGTGACATGTGACAAGGCCATGCCTGGTGGGGATACCCATCACACGTAATAGGCATAGTGTCGTCTGTCCCACAGAATAGGCAACTGAATTGTTTCCCTCAAATATTTTTATTTCCTTCACTTATTTCCCTTTATTCCATTATACCTTCTCGCTTCTTAACTAGAGCTACATATAGTCACTATATGTGACACTATATGTGGGTAGCTATATTGGGTTGAGTCACAGGTCTTGAACTCACACATCATAATCACTTTCCTCCATCCACAGAGTCAGGTAACTTCACAAGTGAGCCACAGCAGTATGCAAACCTCAGGCAGAGGGTGCACTGGACAGTGAGGAGCACAGTGAGGCTATGACAATATGTACGGCTCCTCAGGAGGACAATAAGGATGTTGTGGTCATGCCACCATTGTGTTCACACCCAGTGTCCTCTCTTTTATTTCTTGGGGGGAAGTGTCTACAGGGTGTTCAGCGTCTCATTACGGATCAGTCTCAGAGTGATCTGCCTGTTCACAGCCTTCCGAGAGCTGGGATTACAGGTGCGCGCCACCACGCCTAGTCTTCATTGCTGTCTCAGTGCGCCCCGGGGTTGGGGCACAGCAAGCCTGGGGATTTAACTGCTGACCCTTGCACCTGCTTGCAGGCACTTTAATCTCTGAGCTAAGCTATTTGGCCAGCCCTAAGTCATCTTTAAAGAACAGAAATGGAAAATAATTGATTCAGACTAACAGGATCTTAGAAAATTGCTTGCATTAAGAATAATGATCAACACAGTCTGCTGAAAAGAATATGAACACACTTCAAGAAAATAAAAAGTAAGGCTGAAGAGATAACTTAGAAGAATAAGTGCCTGCCTGGCAACTACAAAGTCCCGAGTTCAATCCCCTGTACAAAAAATGAAGGGAAAAATATGTAGATGTTTTCTTCAGCAGATTATTTGATCCTCATATGTGAGCCCTCGAGGGTGTTGTACAGTGCAGAAAAACTAGTCGGCTACCAGCCCTTAGGGAAGAAATTGAAAATGTATGTACAGCTGTCTCAACGACCACAGTTACCTTAGGAGTGGTTCACTGTGCTGATGCATATCTGGAAGCTAACGGCACCACTCTTATAATTGCAAAAATCAAAGATAATTTGTACTAATCTCATAATGTACCAATAAATTTACTATTAAAATATCTGTACATAATCTTTTCCTAAAGTGTGTGTCTGATGTTTTTTATGTGGACTCTGTAATACTTTGATTTATTTTTCCATTTACCTCTTGAACAATTAACTTTAAGACCTATTCATGAAGTTCAGGCATGATGGTACACATCTGTAATCCCAGTACTGGGGAGGCTGAAACAGGAGGATCATTATGAGCAGGAGCTGTGTCTTGAGATCCTGCACCAAATACATAAAAAAGGAATGTATTCATAAGCTGACCTGCTATTCTAACATTTTCTTTCTTGGAACTCCCTCTAAATCATTTGCCCTTTTATTATTATTTTTGGGAATTCTTTATTTGGGCAGTATACAAAGCTTTCATCAGGCATTTGATCAGCAAATACAATTTCCCAGGGTGTGTGCTGCCCTTTCACTCTCATAGATATGCTTTACAGCATAGATTGATGCTTGATGGCCATGTTTTTCATGGCATAGCTCATTGATCTTTGCCTGTTCTGGACAGTGCCCTCTTTGAATACATGGCATATGAGAGAAGTCTTATTTTACTTGTTTGATGTCTCCATCTGAGGGCGCACATGACTACGTGCCTGGAGGGATATTTACAAGAACATACATAAAGCAGAAAATATTCATTATAGTTAAGTGACCATTGACTTGAGTAACAAATAGCCATCCAATCTGGATCCTTGCAGTTCTGCGTGTGGCTGAAGGGATTTGCTGAAGACCGAAGGTCCGCCCCAGGTGTGAGCAACACCGTCCTTCGCTTTGTCAGATGAACACGGTGGAAGGTAAACACGGAAAGAACATTGCTTCTTCTGGTCCTTTGGAGGGGCTCCAGGCTCCACCTGCACAAGGCCATCAGCTCCTGGCTTCCAGAGGACTCTTCAGCTTCCACCGCGGAGGCTTTGGCCTCATGGTACAGACTTGCACAGGATCCTGAGGTAAGTGCCAGTCATTGAACAGGGCCCTTGGGACCGCCGGCACGCAGACAGACCACTTGCCCTCCTCTAAACCTGATTCTGCAGGGGCCACTGCAAGTCCACTTTGTAAATCTATAACTTTTGTATATATATTTTGTTGAATCTATTTCCCTAGTAAGCACTGATTCATACAGTATTGAAGCTCTTTCCATTTCATAATTAACATAAAGAGCATTGATAGGGTGTAATGGAAATATTTTAGATAAATATAACCTTTCCTACATATTAATATACAGTTTAATGTATTTCTTCCAATCTTTAGTAATAATGGTCGAAATGAGACCGGAAATGCACAAGAAATTTTCAATCTGAGTTTAGCTATACTTCTAAATTTTATTTCTTGAATTCATCCAAATTTTAAGTTCAGCATTATAAACTCAGAGGCGCAGGTGGTACGGGTCAGCTTCCAACAGCACAGCTGAATGTTCTGGGCACATCCAAACTGGGTCTTCGGGGACTGCAGAGTGTCCAGCGTGTTGACCTCGTAGCTTGCCAGCCTCTGTTCTCAGCAGTTCTCTGCCCTGGACCCACGTGAGCTGCAATCCAGGAGCACCTGGCCAAGCTTCACATTTTTCCATTGGGCTGTGAGTCCACTTTTGACCTTAAGTATTTTGCTTTATGATGAAACCCACAAATAAATTACAAAAACAGAAAATTATGAAAATGAAACTTTCCTAAGCTTACAATCACAGATAATTATAGTAATTTTATGTTTGCTTCAGATGACAAAATGTGATATTCTTGCTTCTATCTGCCTTGCTTATTTCCTATGTTGTGGCATATTCAACCATACAACAAAATAGCTTTCAAAAGCATAGCTAAGTCACACCAGTACAAAGGAATTAATTTTTCCTTGTAGAAAATTAAGTTATTACTCTAACTTTCACAAACAACATTCTAAAGAATACATCTGGAGGGAGAATTTCTGAGACTCTCTCGGACTGATACACCCCAGCCCGTCCCACCCTGCAACTTCCCAGAGCCCCTGCCCTCAAACCTACCAAGCAAGTGAGAAGCTTTGTGACACTTCCAGCCACTGATCAAGCCCAACACAGCCCAATGAGTGTGTGGGAGAGCTTCTCTGCTCCCTGTTGCTCCCTAGGCCAGGGACAAAACAGAGGATAATCACAGGCTCACAGTTGTGCGAGAAGGGCTGCAACAAAAAGGAATTGAACACAACAGCTAGATCAAGGCCAGGCACAACTGGATAATCTCAAACTTTAATAGATTGGCAACCAAGTCTCATTATGAGCTAAAGTTGTAACTGTACCAAAGCTCTATACCAAAGGTCAGAGGTCAGTGTTATACAAAATGACAAAGACAGGGAGCAAAAGGCAATCTTAGGCCTCAAGTCCACCCATGATAACTGTAGAAGACACTAGCTCAGCTGAAATGAATGAATTAACAGAGGCAGAAGCAAAGAAACAACAACAGAAAGGTATAGAAGAACTCAGACCAGAATTAATGCAAG
>PVKA01028980.1:10547-28884 GCA_004027165.1 Ctenomys sociabilis
CAAACAAAGAAACAACAGCAGAAAGGTAAAGAGGAACTCAGAGCAGAAATAATTTCTGAAATAGAAAAAGAATGAAAATCACTGAAATCATAGCATCTGAAGTAGAGAATCAATTCTGGAAATATATGGAGGAAACCCAATTTGGAGTAAAAGAATTAATAACTACTTCTAAAGAAGACATTGACAAAAACAAAATAGAGGAGATTAGAAAGGTGACACGATCCTTGAATGAGCAAAACAGGAAAGAAATGTATCACATGAGTGAAAGAGATATAAAAGAACTAAAAATCTCAATCACAACTCTATGGTTTGAGTGAAAGGAAAGACAGAGTTTCAGAACTTGAAGATGCTGAAGCAGCTAGTGAAAAGGTGAGAAAGGATCTCTGAAAAACAATGAGGATGCAGGAAAACATAATCCATCACCTGCAAGATGAAGCCAAGATGAACAGTGTGAGGTTAACAGGCATCAATGAGAATGAACGAGTCAATACAAACAATATAAAAAAAATATGGGCAGAAGTAGTAGCAGAAAACTTCCCAAATATGAGGAAATAATTGGACATACAGTAACCACAGCATACAAAAATCCAAATAACTTCAACCTAACTAAAAACACACCGAGACAAATAATTGTCAATATCCCAGAAATCCAGCACAAGAATAACATACGGAAATCTGATAGATAAAAGAAGCCGACCACATTCAAAGGAAAACCCATCAGAATAATGGCAGACTTCTCTTCATAATCCATGAAAGCAAGAAGAGCATGGAGCAGAGTACTTCAAGTCCTCTATGAAAACAAAGTCCAGCCCGGATTTCTATATTCTGCAAAACTCTCTTTAAAGTTTGATGGAGAAGTGAAATATTTACATGACAAAGAACAACTAAAAAATTTCATGATGACAAAGCCATCCCTACACAGGCTACTGAAAGATGTTCCAGTCAAGGACCACAATGACCAGAACCATGAAGAAGGAACCCACTAAATAGGGCAAACAATTAAATGTAGGACAAAAAAGGAGGAAAAAACAGCAGGTTAATAACAGGTCAATTATAAGTCAATACATCTCAATTGCAACCATCAATGTAAATGGACTCAATTCACCAATTAAAAGAAATAGAATGGTACAGTGGATTAGGAAACAAAACCCAAGAATATGCTGTGTACAAGAAACACATTTAACTCAAAAAAACATTCATAGGCTTAAAGTCAAAGTGTGGAAAACAATACTACATGCCCCAACACCTCAGAAAAAAGCAGGAGTAGCAATTCCATTCTCAGGCAGTATCAACTTCAAATCAAGAAGGATCAAATGAAATAAAGAAAGCCACTATATATTGGTTAGGGAAAAATTCAAGAGGAAGAGGTAACACTCATAAATATCTATGCACCAAACACAGGAGCACCCCACTATGGAAGACAAATCTTAATGGATACGAAAAATCTAATATCCAAGGCCACAGTCTTAATAGGGGACCTTAACCCCCTTACCTCAAAAAGTCAGATCGAACAGACAAAAATTAGCAAAGAAGTAACAAAACTGAAACAGAGCTTGGAACAAAAATTGACCTGGTGGACATATACAGACTGTTCAACCACAGCAGCTGAATATACATATTTTTCAGCTGCACACTGATCACTTTCTAAAATAGACCACATATTAGTCCACCAGTCATGCTGAAGTGTATGCAAGATAACAGAAATTACCCATGCATATTATCTGACCACAGTGCAATGAAACTGGAAATAAATGACAAAATAAACCAGAAAAACCTGCTAAATTCATGGAAATTAAACAAAACCTTACTCAGCTTTCAATGGGTCACAGATGAAATTAAACAAGAAATTCGACAATATCTACAATTCAATGAAAATTCAAGCACAATGTATCGGAATTTATTGGATGTGATGACAGCAGGTCTCATGAGGAAGTTCCTAGCTATGAACTCACACATTAGGAAAACAGAATGGGAACAAATAAACGCACTAATGCTGCACCTCTGACATCTACAAAAGGAAGAGAAAACCAAACCCAGAGCCCAAAGATGGTAAGAAATCATTAAGATTAGAGCAGATATTAATTCAATTGAGATGAAGAAAGTTCAGAGAATCACTGAATCAAAAAGCTGGTTCTTTGAAAGACTAAACAATATCGATAAGCCCCATACTAACCTGATCAAAAAGAGGAAAGAAAAAAACTCAAATACAAGAATAAGGAATGAAAAAGGTGAAATCACCACAGGCCCAGTGTAAATTCAGAAGATTATCAATAGCTACGTCAAGAATCTTTATGCTCACAGAATAGAAGACACAGAAGAAATGGACAGATTCCTCAAAAGGTACAAATTACCAAAACTGAATCAAGAAGATAGAACGACTCTCAATAAACCAATAACAGTCAACGAGATATGAAACATAATAAAAAGCCTACTGACAAAGAAAAGTCCAGGTCCTGATGGATTCACAGATGAATTCTACAAGAAATTTACAGATGACATAATCCCTACACTCCTCAAACTCTTCAAAGAAGTTAAAAAAGAAGCAGTCCTCCCAAAATCATTTCTGGAGGCAAGTATTATACTGATTCTAAAACCAGGGAAAGGCACAACTAAAAAAGAGAACTTCAGGCCAATCTCCCTCATGAATATAGATGTAAAATTACTGAATAAGTTCCTAACAAATAGAATACAGCAAATCATGAAGAAATCTTCTTCATGACCAGGCAGGATTCATCCAAGGGATGCAAGGATGGTTCAATATTCAAAAATCTATAAATGTAATACACTATATTAATATATTGAAATCTAAAAACCACAATATCATCTCAATTGATGCAGAAAAAGCTTTTGACAAAGTCCAACACTCATTCAAGTTCAAAGTCCTACAGAAAATTGGAATAGAAGGCCTCTACCTCAACTTGATAAAAGCTATCTATGCCAATCAAAAGGCTAATATAATTCTAAACGGGGAAATACAGAAAGCTTTTACTCTTAGATTTTGTATAAGACAAGGATATCCTCTATTACCCTTCCTATTCAATATAGTTTTGGAATCATTAGGAACAGCTATTACAAAAGAGGGAGAAATACAAGCAATAAGAATATGTAATGAGGAAGTTAAATTATCGCTATTTGCAGATGACATGATACTTTACTTGGAAGATCCAAAAAACGTCATGCAGAAGCTTCTAGAATTAATACACAAATTCAGTAGCACAGCAGGATACATAGACAATACTCAAAAGTGAAAAGCATTCCTCTACACAGATAACAAACACACTGAAAGGGAAACTATAGAAACAATACCGTTTAAAATAGCACCACAAGGCTGAGGCAGGAGGATTGTTGTGAGTTCGAGACCAGCCTGAGCTACAAAGTGAGCTTAAGGCCAGCCTGAACTGCATAGTGAGACCCTATCTCAAAAAGACAAAAAATAAATAAATAAATAAATAAATAAATAAATAAATAAATAAATAAATAAAATAAAATAGCACCACAGAAAATGAAATACCTTGGATTCACTTAACCAAGGAAATCAAAGATCTTTTCATGGAAAATTATAGCACCCTAAGAGAAGACTTTGTAGAGGCTTTCAGAAAACGGAAAGATATTCCATGCTCCTGGATACTCCCAAAATTGTTGTAAAGATTTAATGAAATCCCTATCAAACTGCCACCAACATACCTCCCAGACATAGAGAAATCATTCCTAAAATTTATTTGGAACCAGAATAGACTAGAATACCAAAACCAATCCTGGCCAACAAAGACAAGGCTGGAGGCATCACAATTTCTGACTTGAGTTTATGCTACAAAGCCACTGTGATAAAATTAACAACCAAATAGACCTCAGGATAAATGGAATAGATTAGAAGACGCAGAGGCCTCTATGAACCCACTCAGCCATCTGATTTTGACAAAGGGCCCAAACATGATTATTAGAAGAAAGATAGCCTCTTTAACAAATGGTGCTGGAAAAACTGGCTTTCTACATGCCAAAAAGTAAATCTTGACCCAGCTCTATCACCACGCACTAAGCTAAAGTCAAAATGGATTAAAGATCTAAACATTAAAACAGAAACACTCAGATTCCTGGAAGAGAAGGTAGGAGGAACTCTTGAAGACATAGGAATAGCCAAAGAGTTCATGAACAAACATGTATTCACACAGGAAACACTTAAAAGAATTAACAACTAGGACCACCTCTTATTGAGAAGTTTTGCACGTCAAAAGAAATTATCAACAAAGTGAAAAGACAACCGACAAATTTTGAAAAAAATGTTAACTAATAAGCACTCAGACAAAGGTCTGCTCTCTAGAATATATAAAGAACTAAGATTCATTAAGGCCTTCAAATTAAAGACCCAATTCAGAAATGGGTATCTGAGATGAATACACACTTCTAAGAGGATGAAATTAAAGAAGTAAATAAATATATGAAAAGATGCTCCACATCACTAGCCATCCATGAAATGCAAGTTAAAACAACACTGAGATACCATCTTACTCTAGAAAGAATGGCTATCATAAAGAAACCAAGCAACAAATGTTGGAGAGGATGTAGGGAAAAGGCAACACTTCTCCACTGCTGGTGGGAATGTAGACTGCTGCAATCATTGTGGAGATCAGTGTGGAGACTCCTCACAAAAGTAGGACTGGAAATCCCATTCCAGCCAGCTATCCCCCTGCTGGGAATTTTCATGGAGGAACTGAAACAATCATATCATAGTAATATATGTGTACCTATGTTTATAGCAGTACAATTTGTGATAGCAAAATCTTGGAAACAACCAAGATGCCTGTCACATGAGGAATGGTTGAAAAAGATGTGGCATTTTTATAAAATGGTGTATTAATCAGCTATAAAGAATGAAAATCTTGAAGCCTTCATATTTAAGTGGATGCCACTCAGAGATATACTTATAAGTGAAATAAACCAGACACACATTTGTAGATATCATATAGTCTCTGAAGTATAAGAAATCAAAAGAAGAAATACAAATAGAAAGATTTAACTAAAAAGAATTTAGTGAGATCGTTAGGGTAAACTGCACTACATATATCGCAGGGTAATAATCACCTTCTGTCTGTAGGGTTAACAACCTAAGTTTGCAGATCAGGAATTAAAGAATTGGAAGGGCCGCAAGGTCAGCCAACATTTTGGCCATAGACTTTCAAGGTCAGTAAAGATTCAGGACATAGGAGAACCTGTGCTGTAACATCATGGAACTCAGTTGTGCCCCAAATTTTCTGATCAAGGAGATTATGGAGCCACAAAGGAATGTGATCAATGATCTATAGTGTGCCTAAGGAGAGTCACATGGAGACACAACTTTCTCTCAGGCTCCAACAGAGAATAAACTGGTCAATCAATGACTGTGACTCATCCACATGGCTGACACTGACAAAGGATCTACAGAGTAAGGTACAGGGTTACAATATAAACCCTGAGGAGACTTGACTGACCTCATCAGATACAAAAGTTACACTTTTTGTTATATAGTTTTTGCTTTATCTTGGTGTTTACCATCCAGCAGAAAAGTATAAAAACCAGGTATATAATATAAGGCCATAATAATAAGCTTAGCTGTAAATGACTCCAGTCAACAATTTCTTCAGATAACCCACTATTATTGTGGTCTGCTGGACTGTGTTGGATTGTTTCACTGAATTCAAGTACCTATAATAATTGAGTGACAATACAATACCCGGTTTTGACAGGACTAAACAAAATAAAGGGGAATACAAAGGAAGAACCATTCAGTGTTTGTATAAACAGTACAGTTACGATAAATATGCAGTACTTTTGCACAATTCTATGAGAAGAAAAATTTGCAGTAATAGTGTTTGGACAGGTTCTCCTGTGTGCTTCTTGTACTATGGATAACTACTAGGAAGATAACAATGTAAAAATTATTAATTATTGAAACTGTACTCCAATTCTGCTTTTAAAAAAAGATAGGTATACAGCTACATTCTCTTAATTCATTGTTTAGGGGCCTCTGCTCTAACAGTGTTTGCAGATAGAGTATCATGTATGCGCCCTGTACAACAAAAAACCACTATGAAAACCATGTGCAATGTATTATTTGTTGAATCTGTCCTACTAGTTTGATTTGAAACTGTCTCATTGCTATTTGTTCTTCAATAAAATAAAATAAAGAAAAAAAGAATAAATCTACATGTAAATCTTAAAATCAGTTGCTTTGAGTTAAGTAATTATTTTTATGATTAAACTTCCTGAAGTGCAATTTCTGAAACAAAGTTTATAAGTACTTCTAAAAATTAGAATCATAACAAAAATTACAATAGCCACATGCATGACTATGGAAGGACCTTGTCTGCCTGTCACTGTACTTGCTTTGTCTTCTTGCAGAGTTCCAGAAAGTAATTCGGGGGAAATGACGTGTGTGTGTGTGGGGAAGTTTCAGAAGGTTTCTGTATCAAATATTGTAGGTACCTGCCTTTTCCCCTACTTTTTCTTATCAGCAGTATTGTCACACACTGAGATAACTCTTAGTAGATTATCAACACAATCACGACAATAAAAAAATGCAAAATCTCATTCTTTTTCCTTTCCTTGACAGAAGACAAGGCATACTTCTATTGAAGTGCCACTGACTTCATCTAACATTTCTAATAGAAATAAAGAAGCTTATCTGTGGGTATTATGCATTCCCAAGGTATGAAATACCTTTCAGGGTAGGAACAGCAAGAGAGACCTGCTACTGTGGTATTCATCAGGCCTTTGGATCTGCACCTTTCAACTGACCCCATCCATGCTTATTTCCATATTAAAGTTTGCTTAAATTAGCTGTAATGTTCTCAACAATCAGATAATGTGCAATTCTGTAATTTTTCTTCATGTGAGGGAAATGCAGTGTAGAGGCACAACAGCTCTTTTGGGCAGGAGGGGCGGGGGCCACTCTGTGCTCAGAAGATGGAAGCACTGGAATCCCAGCAATCTCCTTTGAGGTCAGTGGCCCTCGCTGAGCAGCCAGCGTCCTGCCCTGTGCCTCTCTCAGGTAACTGGAATGATGTTTGCCACCAAGAAGCCAGATAAAATCATTGACAGAGTAAAAAGTGATCCCAACTTGGTCGGGTTAATCCCTATCATTCTATACAATGGTACTTAAATAAAACCAAGTTCATATATAGAAAAATAAATTAAGATTTCCTGGTCACCTGAAAATAATTACCTCTGTACATATGTTTAAAAGATTGATATGTGCTGGGGAAATAGCTCAGCACCCTAAGTGCCTGCCTGATACCCACAAGGACCTGGGTTCGATCCCCAGGACTAAATGCTGTGATTCTGTGGCCTAGCAAACATTGAAATATTCAGTGGTGCACAGTGGTGCACATCTGTGCTGAAGAGGCTGACGCAGGATGACCACTAGGAGTTCAAACTGCATAGTGAAACACTGTACCAAATGAATAAATAAATAAATAATATTTTTAGAAAGATTGGTGTGGAAGAAGTAGGATAAATTTTACCGTAAGATAAACAAAACAAAACAAAAACCTAACAGTTAAAATCTAACAATTTCTCCTACACTGACATTTTCCTTAATTGATAAAAATTAAGGCAGACTTCCAGGGTGACGCACTGCACCTTGGGCTGCCTCAGACTTCTCTCTAGCCAGTGGAGGAAGGCTGAGGTTTTGCTGCTTCCCAGGAGTTCAAGCAGAAAGTGATAGAGGCTTCGGTTCTCAGACCCACAGACTCCCTTGGGAACTCCAGCTTGCCCACTTCCAGACTTCGGGGTCTTTTTATTCCAAATGTCATGTCTTACTGGTTTTCCTTTGGTTAGGCAAAATTTCTCCTAGGGTGGGGAAAAATAGCTCTGAGATATTTTTCAAGCTTTCTGTCTTGGGCCTGATCCACATATTTGAAGCTTAAAAGTAAAGCATTGGTTTTTGTTATTGTTGTTCTTAATTTCTTCATGTAGAGGATCCTGGGTGGTGGCTGGAAGTAGCACAAAAGAAATTTTTCATAGAGATGAGGAGTAAAAGTAGCCAGATGCAATTAAAATTAAAATGTGATTGTGCGCCATCTTTCTCAACAACATCCTTTCTCTTTATGAACCCCTGGGCTCCTTTCTCACCACAAGACTGTAGGTGTTGGGCAACCTCTCAGCTTCTGCAGCTTTAGAAGAGTCACTTGCAGAAGTAGGTGATAAATCTGCCCCCTAGATGAAAAAGGCCAGGCTCAGGGACAGAGCTTCATGTCTGCGTCACGCTGGGAAGAAGCTCTCCAGGGGAGCTGGGCTTGCTCGCCAGCAGGTTGAGTCGCCTTGCTCTCCACTTCCCTAGGCCTTCGCTCCGTCATCCTGCTCTGGAGCTGATCCTTCTTATAACGGGAGCCTCGAAACAAAAAGTGAGTGCGTGGGTGAATGGACCGATTACCAAGATCCATTTGACTAGAATTAAAATAAGGATCAGGCTTTAATAATTCAACAGTTAGGAATCTTTACAATTTCTTTTTTAAATATTTAAAGACTTCATGTATTTAGGCAGCATTATCTGCTCACAAATCTGCTGTAAGCAGAGAAGAAAATTGTAATTGAGCCCTCTTGCCTGTGGTAAATTCATTTATATCCTTCTCCAAGAAATAATTAATGATGAATGGAGAAATGTTATGTGTAGAAATGTCTGTTTTGAAAGCCCTTAGGCAAAACTTTCAAAGCTGAAAATAATGCTCTGGCAACCTTTCAAAGCGCAGACGTGAGCCACTCTCCCAGCTCCGCAGACCTGCCCTCTTCTGCACACCGGCAGGTGCATCCACAGCAGGTGTTTGACCCAGATACTTTTCTATGATTTGTCCTTACAAAGACCACGAGCCAGAAAATTCACTATAAAAAGTGAATCTTCAAATAATTGCATTTATTTAACTTGTCAAGAACAATTTCTTCCTGGCATGTGAGTTATTTTCATGCATTCACTTATTTTATCCTTGCCTTCTTCAAATGAAAATTTTATCATTTTCCTCAAGATATGAATAGAAATGCAGCACGTGATCCAAATATTAGATGTGCAATATGGAAAGAGGAAAGAAAAAGCAGTGTAAGGAAAAGAACACTGCGAAGTACTGAGTCCGACACTGAAGAGCTATTTAAATACTTCAAAGGTCTTTTTCACTGTCTGGGACCGTTTTCTACCTATTTAAAATGACTGCATAAATTAGTATAATCTTGGTTGTAACTAACACAGAACCTTCCTGAATCTAGATTGAACATATGGGAAATTCAGCTGTCCGCACACTTGCAAATTTCAGCACGGTGGAGGGTGCTCAGCCAAGGCCGGAGGCGGGGTTTCTCTGCCTTTCTCTTCTCCTGCCCCACAGCAGCAGCCTTCCCTACTGGCTAGGTGTCCTCCTACAGTCGCTGGCATAAGATATTCGAGATTTTAGCTTCTCTCTTTACATTGTTTAGGAGGGGATGCTTTTCTTTGGAGCTTGATTTCTTGGGAACCACACAATGATTCTAATTGTGTATTTGTAGCTCCCGGCTTGTCTATCGTGCTGGATTACATGGGGTCTGCTCAGTATTTGCTGACATCAAAAGCTAGAGTCTGTCCTCTGCCATGGAGCACAGCTGGAGCGCAGGACTCCTGCGACCAAATCGTGCCCAAGTACAAAGCCAGTTGCTGTGCCCATTAAGGACAGGCCTGTATTCATCAACTTTTCCTTTCTGGGTCAGCTAATTTGACATGTGCAATTTTAAGTAGAAACCATTGGTGTTGCTTTTCAGAAGATTAATCCCATGAGGGGCTGGACCAAGGCAGAAGTGTCTTGGCAGAGGACATGTGAGGAAAGTCGCTGAGGCACCCTGAGGAGCAGAGCCTGGGGCAGAGCCCACAACGAAGGCTCTAAGGGATGGAAAGAGTCCACAAGGCCACCGCAAGCCAATAGACACACCCGGAGGTGCGCTTCCACATCTGTGCACCTGTCAAGCCAATCAGTGGGATGGGACTAATGCCACAGAGAACGGCAGCTTCTTATCATGTGCAACACTCATTTCTGTTGCCGAGCTCTGAGGGGTTGATTAGCACAAAGTCCACATGGAGAGAATCTATTGGCTCCTCACAGCACTCCATGAGCTACTCACCAACACCCAGGCCCAAATTTCTAAGGACCTAAGTGAGCCATTTGGGAAGTAGGTGCTTACACCATAGTTGAACTGCTCCTATGGACAGGATGTAGAACAGTGAAAACCACGTCATGTAAACTGCCCAGTTTGAAGATCTGAGAGCAAAATGCTTGTTGGTGTTGCCCTAGTCTCCTGAAGTTTGGACTGGTTTATTTTAGAGGAAAAATTCGCTAAAATACCACTGTATCAGTTGCATAGATTTAAATATTTATTTTTAAATGGCATATGCTTTTTTGTGATGTGTGACATAGTCAAATCCACAAGTAACATTTAAATAGCATTTTCATGATCAAACTCAAACCTTATGACATAATGTTTAGTAACAGTCACTTGTTTTATTTTTCATGAGAGAAGCCATCTTAGTTACTTTTTCTGTTGCTAAAACAAAATATGGGGCACCCAGGTTTAAAGGAAGAAAGGCTTGTTTAGCTCACAGATTGTAGAGGTTTCAGGCCACAATCGGCTAGATCTGAGGCAGACTGGCATATGGCAGAGGGACAACTTTTCATGGCAGCATAAAACCTCAAAAGCAGCAAAACCAAAAAGAGGATTACAAAGGAGAAAAAAGTCTCCTCTGATCCCTTCTCTTATCCAGGCTGCTGGGGTTAGGGCAGTGCCAATCCAATCAGCAGGCCTACGAAGCAATCACTCACTCTTAATCCCAGCATCCTTAGTCCTGGCACAGAACCATGAATCAATCACAAGCTATAGATTCAGATCCCTCCAAAAAATCCACCCTCGACATATATAAGGCTCTGGGCAACAGCTAGACAGAAGCCCTCACAAAAGCTGAGGGAATTAATTTTGTGTTCATCATATTTGTTGGCTTCAGAGTGACATTGCATCTTGTTGACTATGTTAGATCTATTGTGGAAATATGTAGATTAAAACTCAGAAAATTGTAAAGCTTTACTTGTCAAAAATATTAAGCTTTAAGGACAAGTAATTAAGATGGTCTTTAGGGTATGCAGAACCTTGATCAAAGTCTTACTGAGACCCTTTCTACTTGATTTGAGCTTCTTAAATTAATACCGTCATGAGTATACTGGTGTCATGCTCTGAAATAATCGTAAGAGAGAAATGCCATTCCAACAGTGAAAGTCTGACTGCGGACCCCGAGGCAACCTAAGGCCTGAGTTCCGGGGAGCCAAAGGAAAGTGCCGCACTTCACTCTTGGGGCAACGTACTGCAGCACTCCTCCGAGGCTAGCTCTGTGCATTTCAGGGTCACATCTAAATGGCCAACTCGGCTGCCCCTGTCTCAGGCAATGGAGAGAAACTGAGAACAGTTCGGGGAGGACACTCCAAAGCACGGAATGCCTACAGTAGGATCTGAGGCAAGGCCCAGCTCGCTTGTGCTTAAGCGCAGATGTGCATATAACCCAGGAAGCACAGCTCCTCATTTTAGGAACTATGGACCCTTGGAACTGTGTTCTTTCTGTCATGTACACTCTGAGGCCTTAAAGAACACTGAAGCTGTGTCAATCCTGCTCTTCTCACCTGGCATTGTTTTTTGATTTTTTTTTCTTTTATTGATTTTATTGACAAACAAATAGCAATGAGACAGTTTCAAAACCAATGAGTAGGACAGTTAACATATTGAATATTGTTGTCTTCTGAGTGGTTATTCATAGTACAAAATGTGGACATGGTATCCTGTCTAAACACTATTAGTACAAATCTTTCTTCTCACTGAACTAATAGAAAGAAGCTGTACATCTATCCTAACTATCTTGTATATACAGATATAAAATGGTCCTTCATTTGTATCCACTTTTTTGTTTAGTTTTGTCACAGATAGGTAATCTGTTGTCATTTAAATATTATAGGTGTATGAATTCAGCAAAATATTTCAATATAGTGCAGTAGTCCATAATAGTAGTGGGTTATCCATAGAACTGGCAATGTTTGTTGAACCTTTTATAGCTCAGAATATTAATAGGGTATTACTTTTTATACCTTGTTTTTATACTTTTCTGCTGGATGCTTAAGGCTAAGATAAAGCAAGACCTATATAATAAGAACTGTAACTTTTGTATCTGCCAAGGTCAGTCAAATCCCCTCAGGATTTATCCTGAAGCCCTGTACCACAGGGATGAGTCACGGCCATTGCTTTATCAATCTGCTCTCTGTGAAAGCCTGAGAGAAGGTTTTCTCTCCATGTGACTCTCCTTCGGCACACTCTACATCATTGATCACTTTCTTCTCTGGATCCATAAAGTTCTTTATCAGAAAATTTGGGACACAATTGAGTTACAGGATATTACAGTACAGGTTCTCTTATGTCCTGAGTCCTCACTGCCCTTGAAAAACTAGGGACAAAATCTTGGCTGCCCTTGCCTTCTTTTTCTCTAATTTTTGTTTTACGTGTTTTTTGGTACTAAGGGAAATTACTTAATTCACATATATAAAGTATCCTCTTCTGAAAGTAATTCATCTCCCTTAAAATAAAAACAGTTAACAGTTCAACAATTAAGTAGCACTTAAAAACAGCTAAATAACAGGTAATAATGTGTGTTAATGTAGCATATAAATAATACAATAAAAGTATCTAAATATTTAATTTTAAAGAGAAAAATCAATAAAAAATGATACAGAATTTCAAAACAAGATGATAAGAAATCAACAATTATTATTACATTACATGTTATTACCTTCAAAGTAGTTGCTCATATTACCAGTAGAGGCGCAAAATTTATCAAATATGGTGTGTTGTGCCAGTCACACCCCAAGGTGCACTGAGAAGACTGACACTGGGTGTGGTGGTGCGAGCCTATAATCCCAGCACTTGGGAGGCTGAAAACAGGAGGACCACTAGGAGTCTGATATGTATAGTGAGACCCTGTAGACCCTTAACCTAATACAGAAAAAGAAAGAAAATGACCAAACAATAAAATTAGTAACTGTTCATTTCAACGAACTAATAGAAACTAGTTAATATAATTATCTTAGCTATCTTGTGTATAATTTTTGCCTTTCTTTTTTTTCTACTTTATCTATGCCAGTTGTTGCATATGAAGCACCCAAATAAAAAGCCAAAACTTTATATTACCTAATTATAATACAATGTAGCCTTGTTACTTTATAATTGACCAATATTCTTCCCAAGAATATTATGAATGATCAATAGTTTACTAAGTAAGCCAGGAACTGACACTTAGCATTTCATCCCCATAGTGTAAGTTAAGCATATAGATATGCTCACACCTAAACTTAAGAAGAAATATACAAACTTATGTAAACCTAACCTTTGACCATGAGTAAACTAGAAGTGTGAACTGAACTGTAAACGATCTTTCAAGGATTATACAAATGTGAATAAAACTTCTAAAGTAATTGATGTCATTTATCCAAGTGTGGTGCTACACTCCTGTAATCCCCACACCCTAGAAGACTCAAGAAGGAGTGTCCCAAATTCAATCCTAGCCTGGGCACTCTAATGATTTAATAAGATCCTCATGCAAACTTTAAAGAAAAACTAGGAGTATCTCAGAGCAAAATCAATCTCTGGATTCAATCCTTGGTGCTAGTCGAAAAAAATTCATTCATTATTTAAATAGGTTAATACTTTGAAAGTAGTGCATATGTGAACATATTAATTAACATTAAAAATGATTAAAATATTTTAAAGTTAAAGAAGGAACTGGGAGTGTACCTCCGTGATAAAGTGCCTGCTTAGTGGAGCCCTGTTTCAAACCATAACATCAAAAGGGGTGAGGGAGAGCTAAATTCAAAAGAATCATCTACAGATTGCAGTTTCCACGGTGTGACATTTTCTGCAGATCACCTGTTCTCGCTGGAGCCACCGAGACTATTTTCTCACCCTGGTATGTAGAAAAGCATTCGCATGGTGACCAATCTCCAACCACCCTGGTCTTGTCGCTTGCTGGTCTCTTCATGGAGCTAGCACTACCTCTGTAGAATATCGTTCAGACACGGAAGTCTGGGAGCTATCAGAATAGTTCTGATGTGAGGAATGGTAATTTCCTTTCTGAGTTTCATTACAAATATTGATGAAAATGTCTCAATTCTGGCAATATTTGTGCCTCAGTAAAATGTTGACTTCAATAGCATTCTGACTGTGATTTACAGAAGTTAATAGGAATTATTCTATTTAGATGTTTAAGAGCCTTTTTCTCATTTCCTTCATCAAGTTCAATCATAAATGGCTTAATAATTCAGAAGACATTACTGAACTAGATTGCATTAACTGCATAATAAGAGAAAAAAGGGTAATATGGAACAAGCTGGAATGCTATTAGGAAGGAACTAAGTTCATTCCCTTCAATTCTTTTGTTGATTTGTTGAAATTGTTGATATGACCTCAATCAGGATTTCTGTTGTGTATTCGCCATCAGTTTTACTTCAACTTAGAAGCATGCATTTATGTTTCTCAGAAATATAAAATCTATACCTATGTTTGGTCAGAGCCTCCAAAGCACCCTCCATGGGGGTTGAATTTAGGGTAAGTTCCAATGTTTATATAAGGCCACAAAAACAAGCATTTGTTTACACACAAGGCACAGAAATTCTTTGTCCTATCCAAGCCATCAATCGGAAGATGCTTTTCTTTAATAAAGGCAGAGTAAGGGCTCATGAGACAGCTTACCAGACTGAGCACCTGTCTAGGCAAGTTTGATCCCCAGTCCCAGATGCCGATCCACCTCTGCCCTCAGGTTCCCTGAGCCAGCAACCAAATCCAGGAGTGGTGGTGCACACCTATAATCCCAGTGCTGGGAGGGCTGAAAACAGAAAGATCACAAGTCTCAGCTGTGTAGTGAGACCTTGTATGAAATACATAAAATGAAAGAAAGAGAGAGAGAGGAAGGGAGGGAGGGAGGGAAGGGGAAAGGAGAAAGAGAAAAAATAGAGATAAAGTGAAGAGTAAGCACTGATAAATATTAACAAGATAAAATAAGTGAAAAATCCACATAGAATTAGACAAATAAAAAGTTGTTATTTACTTGAAAGGTTTTGTGAGAACCAATAGTGGTCAAACAGTACCCTAATTTCATTTATACCCTGAATCTTAAAGAACAAAAATCCCACAAACCTTGACACTTCATTTTCCCATTGCTTACAAATGTGTCTGCATTGCAGAAGCAACTTATTCAGAACCACGACCCTTGTTTCCAGCCGTTGATTCTTTGTTCTCAGGTTGACAAAGTGCATGGCTCTTGCCTCCCCTATTGGCCATGCCATGCACATAAGATATTAGACACCAATGGGAAACAACTGGCCTTTGCTCTCATCATCCATCCTCCAACAGGCCCCACACCGCCCAGCTGCTGTGTCCCTCCTTTATTTGCCTTGAACCCTCTGGCTTTCTGTGTTCTCCTTTCTTTAGTGGTCCCCATGTCTGAAGAGAAAGTCTTCTAAACAAACACCTCCCCTACCTGAAAAATCCTCTTCCTTCTGTTCACCTTGTTAATCATTTAGCCTTTTGCAATTTTATTTTATGTATCATTATATCAAAATAGCAAGATGGTGCATGGTTAAAGTACTTCCTCTAAGAAAATTTGGGCCAGATTGTATGGCCACTACCAATAGATGATTATAGATTACACTAAGAACTATGAATGTAACATACACACCAGAAAGCCCCTTTATATGCTCGATCAAGAGGCCACCACTACAGATGAAATATTTGAGTTGAGTCATAAATATTGCAATGGATTCAGCAAAGGAAAGGACCTTAGGGAGAGTATTCCAGGCAAAAGAATAACAAGTGTGTTGGCCATAAACATAAAAGAACTTGCAATATTGAAATAGAAAGAAGGCCAGGTAGGCCCAACGTGTGAGACAAATCTATAACATGGGTTTATTGAGGCAAGGAGAAATCAGATAGACAATGTCCCCATGGGCACGCAGGTGATGCTGAGCTATAAGGACTAAGACGGGGCAGCAATATATTGTAAAAGGCAGCAGAGTGCCCAGCTTATGAAGAGGTAAATTTAGAAGCAATAACTGAGCTTCCATAATGGCAAAGGATAATAGTAAAATGTGTAATGTATGATAACAACATGACTAATACAGATACAGGCTTTTTCATAAGTAAATTATTATTGCAAACCACATAGATTAGAAAGCCCTACATCAAGAACCTAGCCAATAACAAATGCTGGAGAGGCTGTGAGGAAAAAGGAGCCCTTCTCCACTCTTGGTGAGAGTGCAGGTTGGTACAACCATTACCAAAATCAGTATGGAGATTCCTCAAACAGCTAGGATTGGAGGTCTCATTCAGTCCAGCTATTCCCCTTCTAGATATTTTTCCAAAAGAACTGCAATCATTGTACCCCAAAATATATGTGCACCCATGTTTGTAGAAGTGCAACTTGTCATAGATAAATCCTGGAAACAACACAGATGCCCATCAAGAATGGATAAAGACATGGTATTTTTACATAATGGAGAATTATTTGGCTGTAAAACAGGATAAATTTGAGGCTTTTGTCAATAAATGAATGCAACTAGAGAACATATTCTTAAGTGAAACAATTTGGATCTGCAAGTGCCAACACTGTATTGTCTCCTTAGCTTGAGAACCTGAAAGAGAAAATGGAATCTGGAGGGCACAGTAGACACTGGGAAAAGAGAATGTAGTTATTCAGAAGGAAAGAGTTACTGAGTTAAGGAGGACAGGAGACAGAGTGGGGGGAAAAGATTATCTATTTGTGTAGGCAGGATGATCTGGACAACTGTCCTGTGAATTTCTGCTGGTCTATGGAAAGGAGCAGATAACACTTAATATTGTTGTCTCCTTTTTTCAATTGTTTTCCTTTCTCTGTTCTTAATTTCTTATGTATGTCTTTCTTCTCCCAATTTCGCATGCACCTACTTGGCAATATGAATAACTAGTTGGGAGACAACACTATGCATGTTAATAAAGACTGTGAAATTCATATTATTTTGTTAAGTGAAATTTTCTATCACTTGTAATTCATACTCTCTTTTTAAATTTTTAAAAAGAAAGCCCTACAGGCTTCTGTGAATACATATTTTATTATGTATGCTTAACAAATGGAGAAATGACTCTCAGGAATATTAAAGAACATTTTTCAGGGTCATACAAGACTTCAACTGATTGGAACCATGCCCAATTTCAAGGATTCCATACTTTTCACTCTATCATTACAGTTTCAGTGAAGCGAAGAATCGCTACAGTTACAGTCTTTTTATTTTCTCTTCTCTAGAAAATATTTCTGGGTAACTTGAAAGATATGATAGAAAATTATGCAGAATTTTGGCAGAACCAGGCATCTGTGAAAAATTTTCTAAGGATGTAAGCATAGGTTTTAATCCATTAGTTCTATTGTGTCATCATCATTAATTTATAAAACTAGGCATTGTTTTATGTATATAATGTTCAATCATCACATTTTGTTTTTCCATTTTCAAAGTAATATAAATGTTGACATGACATGTAAAGTTTTGGAAAGAGCCTGTGATGCACAGGAAAAATATTTGATTTATTTCAATTTCAAGTAAATTCATTTATTTTTATTTTGCCACTTAAAAGACAGAGTGACAGATTAAGGGGCAGGAAAATATTCATAGTACTAGAGATTTTTCTCAATGTATTTCTACTAATACTACTTTTTTGTTTTCTTTAGCCCTTAATTAAGAGTTAGTCCATCAAAAAGTATTTTTATTCATTTACTCATTCAAAGATTGATTCCTTTAGTACATTACTACATGTTTGGGTTTTCATACAGAATAGATTATCAATAGTCTTAGTCATATAGAATGTAACGATTACCAAGTTAATTTCCTTAGTAATCAGATTTCAAGGCTTTGGAAGACATAACAAACCAATACTATATGACTATGTCATTATGAGTGACTCATGAATAAAAAGATCTTGAAGAATATGGCAGAACTCATTTTTAGAATCTTGAGATGTAAGAGTTAAATGCCAAGTCGGTCAGTCTGATACATGATCTATTTTTTATTTTAAAGAAAAAAAAATTTCCAAACAAGATAATATGAGGGTAACACTGGTTTATATATTGCTTGTTGTTATCTTAATATTAATTAACTCAGAGTACAAAATATTGCATTTAATTATCCCAACAATATTAGCATAAGTGTTTATTTTCAATGAACTAAGAAAATGTAGTATTATAACTGTCTTAACTATCATATATGTTTGATAGTTTCTCTTTCATTGTGAACAATATGTTCCCATT
>PVKA01028981.1:0-20648 GCA_004027165.1 Ctenomys sociabilis
CCTGCACTTGCCAGGTAAGTGTGTATTCTACTGAGCTATCTCCTCAGCCCCCAGCATTCTTTTTTTTTTTTCTTTTTTGGCAGAACTGGGGATTGAACTCAGGCTCTTGTGCTTGCCAGGCAAGTGCCTATTCTACTGAGCTATCTCCCAGGCCCCACCTAGCATTATTTTCTGATATTTGAATTTTTTTTTTTTTTGGCCTGTCATTGTTACTTATTTTTTAGGTATTTGGTTGTTACAGGGTCTGCCTACACAGCTCGGACTTGTGACCCTCCTGTTTTCAGCCTCCCCTGCTCTGGGATTACATGCATGCGCTGCCACGCCCAGACTCTGGCCCACTGAGCCTCCCCTGAGGTGGGGCTGGTGTGGCAGGTGGTATCAGGGTCATACTGTTTGCCTAAGCTTTCCTAAACAGGTGCTTTAGTCCACTGAACTATCTTACTGGCCCTGTCTTTGTTATTGACTTCTAATTTCATTTGTGATGATATGGATTGTATTTTCTTTTTTTTGTTGTTGTTTTATATTTGCCCCAAACTACTGACAAGCCTCCTGTCTCAGGCTCCCAAGTGCACAAAGTGCAAGTGTGCGTCAACTTGAACTGCATAGTGAGACCCTGTCTCAAAAAACCAAACCTAAACAAAACAACTCCCAACAGAAAACTGCCTTCTTGGGCTTGTGAGACAGCTTTTGTGGTCTTCAGGCCTGCGTAGGCAAGCCCTCAGGGACCAGGGTGGTTCCATCCTCACAGGCTGTGCCAGCCCTGCCCCCCAGGTGGGCTGAGCTGGACACACACAAAAAAGTTTGAGGGCCAGCAAGATAGCTCACCATGTTGTAGGCAGCATATAGATAAAATATATTCTAGGGGCTGGGGAGATGGCTCAGTGGTATAAGCACTTCCCTGGCAAGTGCAAGGGTCTGAGTTTCAATCCCCGGTTCCACCAAAGAAAATTAAAAAAAAAAAAAAAAAAAAAAAAAAAAAAAAAAAAAAAAAAAAAATATATATATATATATATATATATATATATATATATATATATATATATTTCTAGGCAGTCAGACAGGGCCAGGCCCTCAAGGAGACAACAAGGAAGACAGGTGACAGGTGACTTGGAAACTTTGGAAGAGACAGACCCTCCCAGCTGTGGGCCAGACCTCAGGACAAAAGAAGAAACAAACACAGCCACATACTTCCCTAGGGATGGGCATCAGAGATTGATATTCTAAATAGGTATCAATCACCTTGAAAGAGCCCTATTGAGTCACTAGCCCAACCCCCAACAGAAGAGACCCTGTCCCATAGTCACGCCTGCTTGCTATGTGACTCACTCCCACATTTGGCACTGGATTTAGTCCATTTCACCTGAGCAATGGTGTTTGTAGTCTCATTGGTAGACCATAGTTTTGTCCCACCTCACGCCCACCTAAGCACTGAGTTCCATCCTTCTCCACCTTAGCCCCACCTCACTGCATGGTTTTACTCTATGAAAGTTCTTAGAAGAGATAGTTTCTTGGGGATGATCCTGCTCGGGGACCCCCTTCTGTCCTACTCTAGGACAGGAGCTTTCTTTCCCCCAATAAATATATTCTACTCTTAACCTCTGTTTGTTCCTAAAATTCATTCTTCACTTTTGGAGAACATGAACTTGTCCCAGGTACCTTTCAGGTTGGGAGTTTCATTTTTTCCCCTGCATGAAGCAGATTAAGTGCCTGCTTTGGCAAGCACAGGGACCACAGTTCGATCCCTGGTCCCACATGTGGCACCGGCCCCACCCCTTGCCCTGGCTTGTGCCCAGGTGTGATGGTGCCTGCCTGTAATCCTAGCACTGGGGAGGCTGAAAACTGGAGGATCACGAGTCCACGCTGCATAGTGAGACCCTCTACCAAATACACACACACACACTTTGGTCCATCACTAGAGACAGTGGTTACAGGTTTCTACTATAATTGTGGATTTACCTATTTCTCTTTTCAGTTCTACCTATTTGGCTTCATGTATTTGAACTTCAGTTTGAAAATTACACGAGAAAAAAACAATCTGGGGCCGGGGAGATGGCTCAGTAGAATAAGCGCTTGCCTGGAAGGGCCCGAGTTCAATCCCCGGTTCCCTAAAAATAAATAAAAATTGCAGAGCTACATATCTAAATCCTGGCACTTTGGGAGGCTGAAGCTGGAGACTCACAAATTCATGCCCAACCTGGGACATTTAGTGATTTGTTGACACCCTGCCTTAAAAAAAAGGTTGGGGGAAAAAAAAAAGGTTGGGGACACCTGCTGCTCAGTGTGAAGGCCCTGGGTTCAACCCCAGAGCTGGCAAAAAAAAAAAAAAAAAGGAGACATGGAGAACATGGAGAGCCGATTGGTCAAATAGATCCTCTGGCTTGAGGCAGAGAAGGCTGAAGCTTTTAAGGATTTTTGTTAGGGGTGGAGTTTGAGGGGGATGTTCAGAAATATCTGAGGAGCTGATTAGGGTCTTCCCTGAGCCAGCGGGAAAGGTGAAAGGAAACTGCACCCTGGGCTGGGCTGGAGAAGGGGGGAGGTGGCCTCTGGGAGGATAAACTGTAGTTTTAAGGGCTTCAGCCACCGTAGATGACCACCATAATGATTCAGCAATTCAACTGGGGCCAGAACCTGTCCACCCTCAGCACCCCAGGCCAGCTCTTGTCCTCTAGCTCTTAACTGGAGACACAAAACCCTGAAGGCAACACCTGTGAGTAGCAGGAGGCGGCGCCCAGGGCAAGCTCCAGGTGTGCCGTGCTAAGGGCGGGGTGATGCCCTTTGGAGGCCCCGTGGGCCTTTCAGAGGTGGAGCTTAAACTGGGCGTGGTGGCCTGGTTTTGCAATCCTATAATCCTGCAATATTGAAAGGCTGAGGCAAGAGATCACAAATTGGAGGCCAGCCTGGGCCATTTACGGAGACCTTGTCTCAAAAACAAACAGGCTGTGGACATTTCAGTAATCCCAATGCTATTTCCAACTTAATTTCGAGAAGGCTACAAGAAGACTCGTTACAAGGGCCTCCTTACAGCCGAATTAACCAAGAAAATACAGGGGTGAAAGGGAAAAAAAAAAAAAGTATAAAGGGGGATGGGTAGAAACCCGTGCTCCCGGATGTGCGCCCAACTGGGCATGTGTCCGGGCCTGGCCAATGGGCTGCGAGCGCTGGGGCTACCCCGCCTCTCGCGTCGCCCGAGGCTCTGCCCACCTCAGGCGGGTCCGCGTGGAGCCGAGGGGAGAGGTCGGGGGTGATGGCTGCTGCACCCGGACTGCAGCGGGTGAGAGGCACGCGCGGGTTCCTATAGGGCAGGAGTAGGGACATTTTTTAAAAATATCAAAATAGAGTTTTGTAGGTCAGAATTAAAATCTTCAGTTCAATGAAACGAACAGCATTGGTAGAGGACGTAGTTCTTGGCATAGCACTGCCTGGCATGCACGCAGTCCTGCGTTTGACTTCTAGTACCCACAAAAAGGAAGAAAAAAAACTGGACAGAATTAAGAGGATGGCAAAATGGCAGGAATTTTTTTTGTGTGTGTGTGGAACCAGGGATTGAACTCAGGCCCTTGAGCTTGCCAAGGAAGTGCTTATTCAACTGAGCCACCTCCCCAGCCCCGGCAGGAAATTTTTTAGGGGGGATCCCGTGGGTTGAATCCAGGGTCTTTGTCCTGAGCTTCATCCCGAACCCCTTTTATTATTATTATTTTTAATTTTTTTTTTGTCTTTTTGAGACAGGGTCTCACTACGCAGTTCAGGCTGGCCTTCAACTCACTTTGTAGCTCAGGCTGGCCTTGAACTCACAACAATCCTCCTGCCTCAGTCTCCCAAGTGCTGGGATTACAGGCATGCACCACCACACCCTGCTTATTATTTTTAAATTTTGAGAGACAATCTCTTTTAAGACAGTATGTGAGAAAAACATAAATAAAGCAGGGCTGGGGAAGATAGCTCAGCGGCATAAGCACCTGTCTGGCAATTGCAGGGTCCCAAATTCAATCCCCATTACCGCACGCGCGCACACACACACACACACACAGTTTGTGGACCAGACAGTGTTGGAATTTGAGATCCTCCTGCCTCAGCCTCCCAGGATGATGGCACAACCAGTGTGCACAGCCATGCCTCACTCCCCATGGTACATATTTTCAAGAACAAGTTCAAACAGGTACCAACAGTTTAGAGAAGCTGCCCCTAAAGGAGAAACACAGGCAGAAGAGAGGGAAGAGACAGAGGGAGCTGGAGAGAGCTGGAGAGCAAGAAGGCCAGACTGGGGCCAGTGCTTGTGGGTGAATGAGGCTGGGGCGAGGGTGAAGAGAGGACCACACTGCGGCTGCTGCCTGGCCCCTGCTCCAGTGGCATTGCTGTGGCTTCATCTGGTAACATACCAACTTTGGGATCGCAAAGCTTTGGCGGGCCCGGCACCTGTGATCTGGTGTGACTGCCCCAGGTGGCCCAGTGGCTTCTGTGGACATCTTTCAGAGCCTGTGGGTGACTCACTCTGTTCTGGGTCTGAGTCTCCAGCTCTGCAGTTCCTGGCCTTCCTAGCCAGCGTTGGGCTGGTGGCCTGGGAGGTGCACAGTACCGGGACGAAGCCAGCTCCATGCTGCACCCATAGCCCTTTATGTTGTTTTTGTTTTTTTAAATTTGAGACAGGATCCCACTAAGTTGCTACATTGCCCAGACTGGGCTAGAACTTGCAGTTCTGCCTCAGGTTCCATGTGCTAGAGTGACAGGTGTGAGCCACTGTGCAACACCAGCAGGAGTTTGCTCAAGGCTCCCGCGCACCTCCAGTGGTAAAGTGGGGTGTTTTGTGCCCGACACTCCTGTGGCCCTCATGACTTCACTTAAGCTGCACAGAGGTCATTTCTGTGAAAGGTCAAGGGTGAAGGGGTGAGTGCAACGGGCCAGGGCCCCACATTCCAAGCCTCCCTCTCCCTGCCCAAAGCTCTTGAGTCAGGGCTACAGCGATCAGGGTGAGCAGGGTGTGGGTTACCCACCTGACACTGCCCTCGATCATCCATACCTCTGCCACGGTCTGAGCAATCCTGAGGCTAGGGCCAGGCCCTGCTTTCAGGTGTCTCACAATGAGAGATTTTTGGGGGTTGCCCCTGAAACCTCAGCCCTCTGTGATGACCCAGTCCCGCTGGGGACTGGTAAGGTTGGGCCGCCTTGGCCACTGGGAGACCCCAGCTGGACCCTCAGCATTATGTCCCCAGCAGGCCTCCCTGGGACAAGGCCAACCTGTGGGGAATTACAGTAGTGAGTCCCATCCATCCCTGGGGTCCAGTTATAACCGCCCTCCGCCTAGCCAGCCAGGGACAGCTGGGGACAGCAGAGGTAAATATAGATCCTGAGGGAGCTGAGTGCCTGGCTCTGCACTGCCCTCTGGTTGAGGCAGAAAGAGAGAGAGAGAGAGAGAGTGAGATGGGGAACTGAGCACATTCCATTCCAGTTCGAGGATTCAACCCCCAGCACTGGAAGGGAAGGAAGGAGAGAGGAAGGAGGGGAGGGAGGAAGGAAGAGAAAGGGCGAGAAAACTTGATAAAGAAAAAAATACGAGGGCTCTCTTGATAGCTCAGCAGATTAAAGCATCTGCTTAGGCAGCCAAGGGGGACCTGTTGGACCCTTGGCATGCATGCCAGCCCTGCCCTGGGGCTGAGGTGACTGAGACTGGGCCTGGTGGCATGCACCTGCAGTCCCAGCGTGTGGGAGGCTGAAAACAGGAGAATCACTACGAGTCCAGATCTGTGTAGTGAGACCCTGTAGATCCTGTACTAAATACATAAAAAGGAAAAAAGGGGAGGCAAGAAAAATGGCATTCCTCTGTGGCCTTTGACAACTGGTGTCCCCTCTCTGGGCCTCAGTTTTCTTTGGTGATTCTGCTCAAAGATTTATCCAGCCAGGTGGCCTCAGTAATCCCAGAACTCTGGGAGGCTGAGGCAGGAGGATCTCAGAAAAGCCTAGCCTGAGCAGATTAGCAACTTTGTCTTAAAAGATAAAGAGGGCCAAGGATGCAGCTCATTGTGGAGGCCCTGAGTTCAATCCCAGTTCCCCTCAAAGAAAACAAAGCTGTTTGGCTGCTGAGCAAGGAGCTGGCAGTCCAAGGACATGAGGGTTCTGTGGGCATGAGGGCTGGGTCCCCGCTGGGTGTGTGTGGCCTTCTTAGGGCACTGAGCCTGGCCTGACCTGGAAAGGGATTCACAGCAGACTGGACTCCAACATGGATGCTTTTATTGGCAAAACCTATTCCCAAGTGCACAGGCCAAGCAGGGCCGGCAGGGCCGGCAGGGCCGATGGTCTCACTTCCGTGACTGTGCTGGAGGAGCTGGGATCACGGGACCCGGTCAGTGACCATGCCACGCTCTCTACGGGCCTGGCACAGCTAAGCAAGCATCTCCCCATCCTTGTAACATCTCAATCCCATTTCAGATCTGGAAACTGAGGCACAGAATGAAGCACAGAGCTGGTTGCTGCTGTCTCTGTACCCACAGAGACAGCTGTCCTCCTCACTCAGAGCTTCCGCTCACCCACTTCTCACCACTTCTGGTTCTTTCAGTGTTTTCATAGTTTTGTGAAGCAACTGAGTTCCTGTCCTGGGAGGCCTGCCTGCTGCCCCACCTGACCAAATGTGAGTGCCTCCAGGATTTGGTTTGGACCAGGTTGGACTCATGGGGCCCCCATAGGGTCACACTAAAGCCAAGTACAGCAAAAGCGCTCAGAAAAGACACAATAAATTACACTCCCCCCTCCACACAACCCATACCCACACCCACCCCGCTCAGGGCAGCATCTGCCTCAGTCCCCATCTCCCCAGCTCAGGCCCTAGCATGTGGGGATGATTATCCTGAGCCCAAGTCCCCATCCCTGCTCTCTCCACCACACCTCTGGTTGCAGGGTGGGGACACAGGGAGGAAGGGAACTTGCCAGACCCCAAGCTGCCCTCCCACTGTGCTGTCCCCTTGGATGTGTAGGGGCCTTGCTTATCTGTGGCCCTTGGCGACCATCAGTAATGTGGGTGTTGTCCATGCATCCCGCAGCTGCTCCACTGACTGCCTGAAGAGGGGGCACGCAGACCCCCAGGCTTCTCGTGCGGGACCCCAGCCACCTCCAGCCAGAAATGCCAGTGTGCCCATGTGGGGTCCCCGAGGCCCCCGTCTGCCCACTCTGCTCTCTAGAGTGGGCCCGGGGCGTCTCCTACACTGGCATGGGCACCTCATCGTACTCATCCCGGCCATCACTCTCATCCACAGAGGCCTTGGCGTCGTCGGCATCCAGCTGCAGGGTGGGAGGAGAGGAAGCCTTGGTCACACCCTGCCAACCCCCTCTCCAGAGCTGGTCACAGGTGGCTAGGGGTCCTGGCTTCAGGCAGCACAGCCCCACAATGACCAGTGTCCCCTTCTGGAGTCAGGGTGGCCGGTGTAACACTGTGTGTCCCTCTCCACTGTCACATCTGTCATCATTCCTAGCAAACGGTGACACCAGAGCAGGGGCCCGGCCTCGGTGTGGACAGGGCAGCTGGGGCTGGGGCAGCTCTCCCGCGGCTCCTGCTCTCATACCTGGTGTGCCCCCGCGCAGCCCGCTGCTGTACACACCCCCTTTCCACCGGGGGCTCCCACTCACACACTGGAGCTCCAGGCGGCTGAAGAACAGCGGCAGCAGGAGGCGCCGCAGGGGAACTGTGAGGATGAGCACGAAGGGCAGCGCCAGCGAGGCCTGCGTGGACTTCACGGCCCACAGCAGCGCCAGGCACGCCACCTGGATGACCGTGAACAGGTGCATGCGCCAGGTCCGCACCTGCGGGGACTGCGGTCAGCGCCGTCCGCCACGCCCCGCCCCCACGCACCACGCCCCGCCCCCACGCACCACGCCCCAAGGCCTGTGCGCTGCCCGCCGTGCCCTTCCGCCACGCCCCAGGTCCCACGCGCTTGGCTCCCCAGCCCCGCCCCGGAAGCCCGCCCCACCGCTATGACCCGCCCCCATGCGCCACACCCGCTCGTAATCCTTAACGGCTGTACCACCCCGTCCCGCCCCGCCCCGGACCCCTGACCCCGTCCTGGGTTCCTCGCCCCTAAACTCCGCCTCACTCCTGAACACACCGCCCCATAGGCCACACCCCGTAAACGCCCGCCCCCTGACCCCGCCCTGTCTGGCCTGGTGCCGCCCACCATGCCCCGGGCTCCACCCCGCGGGCCCATGCCTACCCTCTTCACGAAGGGAACGTCCGGGTGGTACTTGGCGGGCTTCAGCAACAGCAGGATGCGGTCAAAGAGCTGGATGCCGCTGAGCGACGTGACCCCCATGTAGAGGAAGATGCCAAACAGCACGGCCAGCGGAATGCGGGACAGCACCGGCTCCATGAGAATGGACAGGCCTGGGGGAGGCGCATGTCAGCCTGGGTAGGGCCCTTGCAGACACGGCAGCACCCGAGGGCCTGGCGTGGACTGGGCGGGGGAAATCTCGGGTCCCAGTGGGCCTTGGTGAGCTCGAGGCCAGCCTGGGTTACATAGTGAGACCTTGTCTCAAAATAACAAAACGAATAACCTACACACAAAAAAATAACTTGCAGTTCTCCTGCATCAGCCACTCAGATTGCTAGGGTCATGGGTACATGACACCAAACCTGGATTTGAGGAGCCTTTTAATAGGTATTATCCTGATTTATGAATGAGGAAATAGGTTTAAAGAGGCTAATGAGGAGCCAGGGAGATGGCTTGGTGGAATAAGCGCTTCCCTGGCAAGTGCAAGTGCCTGAGTTCAATCCCTGGTTCTGCAAAAAAAAAAAAAATTAATAAATAAAAAATTTTAAAAAGGCTAATGATCTGCCTAAGGCCACAGGCCTGGCAAGGAGCACTACAGCTGCTTAAACCCAGTCCCCACCGTATGGGGCCACCAAGGTCACAGAAAGGGACCTTCCTTCTCCCAACTGCTTCCCGGTCCTCTGCCAGGTCAGACCAGCTTCCACTCTGTTAACAAACTGCCCCATCTAGCATGGAGACGCACACTATGATCCAGTGACTGGAGGCTGAGGGAGGCTGGACAGTGCGGTAAGACCCCACCTCAAAATAAAAAGGGCTAGGGTGCAGCTCAGTGGCAGAACACTTGCCAGCATGCTGCAGGGTCCAGGGTTTGGTGGAGGTTTTTTTTTTTTTCTAAACCTGGGATTGAACTCAGGCCCTTGCTCGCCAGGGAAGCACTTATTCCACTGAACCATCTTCCTGGCAGGGTCCATAGTTTGATACACAGCACCATGAATAACTCCCCACTTCAGCTCCAGAACTCAGCGCCTCAGCTTCTGCCTCCCCAAGCACCTTGCTTCACCTTCAAGTTGGAAGGGGAAACTGTTCATCCCTGTGCCCAGTGCCCCTGTGGCACCAGCCAGCACTCACCCACCAGCACCGACACCAGGAGCCCGCTGATCCGCTGCTCCTTGACCTCCTGGATTTGTGCAGGGGCCCCAGGGGCACTGGCCTTGCCCATGACAGTGAGGGCGTTGGCATGGGTGACAGAGCGCACAGTGGTGGCACTGAGCCAGGGCATTCCAAAGAGCGCAGCTACCCCACCCATGCCCACCACCAGCAGCAGGTCCAGATGGAAGCCGGAGCCCTTGGTCAGCTTGCGCTCAGGTTTGCTGACAATCAGCCTGCGGATAGAGATCTGGTGAGCCTGTGCCTCCCCTGCGCCACTGTGGGGCCTTGAGTCTGAGGCTCTTTGGACACCTGCAACCAGCAGCCCAGCCCAGCCCTTTGCCAAGTAGCTTTGTTCTAGGGTGTCATTTTGCATCTTTTGTTTTGGAAAACCCCCTCTGATCCAGGTGTGGTGGTGCATGCCTGTCATCCCAGCCCTTGGGAGGCTGAGACAAGAGGATCGCCATGAGTTAAAGGCCAGCCTAGACTACATAGTGAGACCCTGCCTCAAAAGACAAAAACAAAAAGAAAAGGAAAAAGCAAAAGCAAAGCTGCCCAGGAGACGCGCCCCTGCCATCCTGGCGCTGGCGCAGCCCAGGCCCACTGCCCCGCTTACGTGGTGATCTGGGACTCCAGGAAGATGAGGATGAAGACCAGCAGTGCGGGCAGGGCAGAGGCAAACATCATCCAGGTGGGGAAATTACTGTACAGGCCCAGGGGGTGGATGACCCAGCCCCGAGCCGAGGCGTTGGACACCTTGAGACCATCGGGCACCGAGAGTTTCTGTGGGGGGCGGTGGGAAGAGGGAAGAGGCAGAGGCTAAGCTGGAGACCCCTAAACTGTGAGCTTTCTCTGTGCCCCATCGCTGTGCCGAGCCTTTTGCATCCATCTCATTCCCAGCCTCACAGTGGAGAAGAGGCCCAGAGAAGTTGTGGAATTTGCTCAAGTCACACAGCACTTGGGTGGCAGAGCTAAGACCCATCCACGGTCTGCCTGGCTCAACGAAGGCTCCTTGCCTCATCCAGAGGGATGCGGAGGCCGGGGTGAAGAGCATGGGGCTCCCCCACTAGGCAACTGCAGTGTGGTGGGGACAGTGTGGGAGGCATGGGGGAGGGCAGGGTTACCTGGGTGTAGGTGTCCTGGATGAAGAAATCCACCAGGACCATGATCAGGATGGAGATGGGGACCCCAAAGTCTCCGATGACCCGGCGCAGCTAGGGAGGTGAAGGAGAGGAGATTAGAGGCCCTGCACCCTGCTAACCCATGTGCTGACCTCAGGGCCCACATGGGTGTCCGGTCCCCACCCCAATGCGCCCTGCCTCTTGCACGTTGTCCCTGCTCCCCACTCTGCCCCAGCCTGGCTGAGGGGAGGTGCACTGGCCAGGTCTGGGAGTCAGGAAGGGTAAGGGGCTGGAAATCTGGGGGTGCAGCTAGACAGGGACAGAGCCACATGCAGGGATGGGCAGGGGACACTGACCTTGCCGGGAAAGTAGGAGCTGTTCTTGAACTTGCGCAGCATCATGGCTAGGATGAAGGTGCCGGCCATGAGCACCAGCGAGAAGAGGGCCGTGTTGGGCAGGGGCCCCTGAGGCTTGGGCACCATAGGCACGGAGGGGTCGTAGTGTGACTTCAGTGGGTGGTCCTGGAAGATCTGCACCAGAAAACTGAGGTAGGCTCCCTCCCAGCCTGGGCAGGGCTGGGACAGAGCTGCTGACTCTGCCCCATCCACCCACTCAGCCACCATCCACTGTCCATCCACCTGTCCACCCAGGCATAGTGCTTTTCCTCTATCCACCTTTTGCCACAGCTGGCTCTAAAGGGGCTCCTAGAGCTTGGCTTTCAGGGGTGAGGCCTGGGGTAGGCCTGGGGGTCTGGGCCAAGTGGACGTGGGTACAGCCCTGGGCATGTGGGGTGTGGGAGCGGTGAAGGCTAGAGAGCAGAAGCAAGGCTTGGGGCTGCTCAGCAGGGGTCACGGGGCTGGGCTGCCTAGTGCGCACTGGGCCCTGGTTCTAGTCCCAGCACTGCAAAATAAATGAGTAAATACAGGAATGTTTTCAAAGACCTGGTGACAGCAAGGTCCTGCACCTTCCTCTCTTGAAAGTGGGGACAGCATGAGGGCGTGGCACTGGTCAGAGGTGAGTGGGCTATGGGCTGAGTACCTGGGTGCTAAAGGCTGAGGGCGCTGTCTCAGGGCCCACAGAACTGCACCCTCACCATGTGCTCACCACTGCTCAGCTGCCCCTTGGACCCCCACATGGCGTGGCTGCCCCATATGCACAGAGGGGCCTTCTCCTGTGCCACCATCTGCAGCCACTGCGAGGGCACCCAGTCCTCACAGACACATGGGCCATGAACGACTGCACCCATGGGCCCCATGCTACACCCACCTTGATCAGCTTGGAGAAGGTCTCGTAGATGAAGATGAGTGAGATGAGGAAGGAAAAGATCTCTTGAGTGTAGCGGGAGATGAAGCGCACCAGGAAGCTGCCCTCGAAGGCCACCACCAGGACCACAAGCAGGATGAGCCAGAAGCCAATCCAGGCGCGGCCCACAATGTACTCCAGGCCATTGCTCTCGCAGAACTGGGGTGTGGGGGCTATGGTTGGCATGCAGGCTCAGGCACAGGGCAGCCCACGGGACAGGGAGGTAGGGCAGCATACCTCGAAGAAGGCATCCTCGAACACTAGCAAGGGCCCTGAGAAGCCGACCACCAGCAGGGGCTGCGCGGCCAGCAGTGCGAAGATGACGCCCTGCGCAGCGGTGGAGATGAGCAGCTCCGACACCCCCATCTGGTTTCCAGTCTTCTCCCCTGTGCAGCGGTGGTGGAGATCAAGGCCAAGGGGTGACTTCCAGGGCTGAACAGAAGGAGGGGCTGGGGCTGAGTCAGTTGGGAGGTGGCAGGTGATGAGTACTGACCCAGAAGGCCACCAAATGTGATGGTGGGTGACAGAGCGGCGAAGTAAATGAAGATGACGGCAGCCAGGACCTGGGGGCTCAGAGCGTCTGTGATGTCACTCAGGTAGTGGGGGTAGCGGCGCCGAATGTCACGTACCAGGCCCCCGAAGAGCCAGCCTGTCCGCTGCAGAGGGTCATCAGGGCCACCAGGAACCCCAGGGCCACCATTGAGGTCTGTGGGAAGCAGTGGTGAGATCAGAGGCCAGAAGGAAGGGTGCAGAGCAGGTACCTGGGCTAGGGCAGGTGTGCCATACCCAGGCTCTTGTAGAAGCTGGGGTCTTGTGGTGCAGGGCTGGGCAGGTAGCGCCTGCGGAGCAGCTCTTGCTGGACGGGCACCAGGCCAAGCAAGGCCTGCTCTGATGGGGCGTCCGTGGGTGGCAGCACCAGGCTGCAGTCCAAGAAGCTATCCACAGAGCGCACCAGGTCACTGCGGCTCTGCGACAGGTAGGCGTCCATTCGGAAGACCTAGGTGCAACACAATGTCAGGACCGGGTGGCAGGGGAACCTCCTGGACCAAACCCTCCCACTGACCTTTGCCCAGGGCTTCAGAGAGGGTGGGCAGGAGCAGACCATAGGGGAGCTGGGCCACCCCTAGGCCAGGGCCTGGTGGGCCTGGGGGCTGTGTGCAGGCCCCTGAGGTGAGTGGCAGCTCCTCACCCTCTCAGACATGAGGGTGGCTACAGCACGGCCCAGCTGTGTGTAGTCAGTGTACAACGCCTCGGGCCCTAGCAGCACCACGAGGAAGCGCACGGGCCGGGGCAGGTCCATGTCCTGCAGCTCTGTTGCCTCGTGCAGCCGCACGAAGGCCAGCACTGGCTGTTGCAGGAAGTCGGCAAGGCCTGTGGGAGGGAGGTTGAGGGCTTAGCTGGGCCAGGAGAGGGGACACTGCAGAAGGGGCCAGTTCTGGCTCTTACCCACATGCACCAGGGCAGACTCTGCAGCCTCTGGGATCTTCTCCAGAACTGCAGATGACAGCTGCACCGCAGGGTCTCCCTCGGCCTGTGGAAAGCCAAGCCTGAGCCTAGCCCCTCTCCCCACTCTCTCCCTGCTCTTCTGCCCCTGGGCCTGCTACTCTCCTGCTCCCCAGCAGGGCCCACCACACCTGCTCACAGAAGAGTTGCATCTCCAGTGAGGGCTTCGGGGATAGCAAAGCCTGGCGGGGATCCCCAGAGCGCGTCAGGATGGCTGGTGTCACTCCCTCTAGGGCCTCCCTGTCCTGGGCGTGGCTGTGAGACACAGTTTAGAAGTTTGTTCGGTGCAGACTTGTGGGGACACCAGGGCAGATGTGGAGTGGGGCTTCCAGCCATCAGGCTAGAGAGACCTGGTAGCTGGGAGAATGGGCCTTTTGGCCAGGACATGGTGGATGTGCATGGTGGCTTTGCCTGGCTGGTGCAGTGGGCCTTAAGAGGCCACACCCTGTGCACTAGTGGCTCTGGTGCTGAGCCCTTGGGAGGAAGAGGAGCTGCAGTGGGGCAGTGGGGGCCATGTGCTTGTGCCGTCTAGAAATAGGAGGTGGGGGCTTTGGGCCGGCAGACACCTGCGTTTGAGCAGCAGAGCGCGGTGCAAAGGATCTCGGTCTTCCGGCCGGATCCGCTCCTCAAATATCAGCCCATCGAGCAGTGCGTTGACCACGCCAGCCATGGAGTGCTCCCTCAGGTCCAGGAGGACAGCAGCTATGGGAGGAGTAGGTGGGGTGAGGGGGGTCCCCAATAATCCCCAACAGGGTCCTGGTACCCACAGGCTCACCCTTGGTAAAGGCACTCTTCAGCTGCAGAAGACTCCAGAAGGTGAGGTACGGCACATGTGGGCGGCCCCAGGAGCCCCGTGGCCCCACATTCTCCTCCACCCGCAGCCAGTGCGCCACTTCTGCCCACTGCAGCTCTGAGTTCTTCCCATCCATCACCAGCTCCTGTAGCTGCACGTAGACCTGCGGCCGTGGCTGAGTGAATTCTGGGCCAGGGCAGGAGTGGGGCCCCAGGGCCCACTGTCCCCACCTCCTCCCAGCCCTTGCCCTATCCAAGAGGGGCCTGGGGTGTGCATGAAGCCAGTGCACTGGAGCTCCCGGCTCCCGACTGCTGAGTGGGTTCTGGGTGTCCAGGCAGCCTTTGCAGTTGGTGCCAAGGTTTCCAGGCACCCTGGCCTTCAGGTGCTCGCTCACAGGGACCCAGGTGTGGCAAGCAACAGCATGCCTCTGGGATCCCCAGAGTGGGGTCCCCTCCCATGCACCATCACCAGCACGCTGGTCTTCCCCATCTGTCTGTGGGCCCCCTGGGGCGGTGTAGGCCCCAGAAGGGCTGGCTGGGGACCTTACCTCCTGGGTGCCTGGCTCTGGCTTGGTGGGTACGTAGTCTGTAGTCACAGGCTCTGTGTCAGGGAGAGCTGAAGGCCCAGTGGCCGGTCAGTGCCACCCCACACCATCCCCTCCCCAGGCCCTGCGGACCCCACCATGGGCCTAAAGATGCAGGCCTGATCGCTGCCCAGCATTCCTAGGACTCTGGCTCTCCTGTCCCTCACAGGGCCTTTGGGTGGACTCTAGCACCCTTGCGGTCATTGGAAGGGGATCCCTGGCTGCAATGCTCAGGCCCATGCTGGGGTCTCCTCCTGACCACCTCCAGGACTCATTCTTTCTTCTTCCCACCTTGAGACCCAACCAGTGCCAGGCAGGTCCTCTGTGCAACCCCAGGGAGGCCAAGGGCCAAGAGCGGGGTGCGTCTCTTATAGCCCCATATCAACCCCAAGTGCCAGCGCTCAAGTGCTGTTGACAGTAAATAGGTCCCTGCCCACCCACCTGCCAGCCAGGGCTCCCCATGGAGACCTCCAGACCTTGGGTTGGCAAGGAGAGAGCTGGCAACCTTGAGGTCAGACCCCTCTGGCCTTCCCTTCAGCACTCCAGCCCCCAAGACAGTGATGAGCCTGGTGGGCTACATGCCTGAGATTGGGCGCTGGAAGGCCAGGGTGGCTGTGGGTCACAGCCTTGACCCTGCGGTGGGTGGCTGCTCCCTCCTGTGCTCATTCCAAACAAAGCATTGTTTACCCTTCAATTGGTGTGGTGATTGTGGGGCACCTGGGGCAGGGCAAGCTCACCTTGGGGCTCTTCCATCTGGGGCTCGGGGACGCCCAGGTCCTCATAGTCCTCCAGATCCAGGGCCTGCTCCAACGTCTCCTCACTCTCGGGGATGTCCAGCACCTCTGCCCCATCACTCTGTGCGGGGCCCATTATCCCCTCTTCATAGGTCTCCTGCAGGGAGCCGTGGTCTCAGTCCTGGTTACACATGCCCTGAGCCCCAGGAAGGCAGTGGTGCCTGACACCCACCTGCAGGTCCCCCATGGCACTGTCCTGCAATTCCAGTTGTCTGTGGAGGGCCAGGTCCCAGCATAACCCACGCCGAGGGTCTCTGTGGGTGTAGGTGGGGCTTAGCCAGGCCTCTGAGGTCCCCCAGGCCTCTGAGGCAGGGCCCCATATGATGGCAGAGCTCGAGGGGTGCCTGATGGAGGCTGGCGAGGGCTCTTTCCCTGCTTCCAGCTGCACCCTTCTTTGCCGCCCATCCCCGGGCCTCACTGACACTGCTCCCCTGAAGTGCACAAGCCTATCCCTCCCTATGCCCCCTGCCCCCCTGCTGGCCATGAGGCTCTGTAGCTTGCCCAGCTGTCTGGCCTTTGCACTGTGGCTGTCCACCCCCAGAGATGTCCCTCAGCCCTTGCAGCCTGGCTGCCCTCGGTCACTAGGCTGTCACTGCCCAGGGGGCACTTTCAGGTTTCTTCTCTGATGTGTGGCTCATGCATTGTTGGAACTCAGGGCCCTGGGCTAGCTCCCTGCTGTGGCGGGGAGGCTCAGCCTGCTCCAGCCTGTCCCCATGCCCGTCACCCATGGGTACGACAACAGCAGAGCTTTCCCAGGCTGTGAGGTCATGACAGAGAGCAGCACCCAGCAGGGCCTCAGGCGCACCTGGCCGCAGGCTGATGTCACCCAGCGCAGCCCACCCTGCTGGGGCTGATAAGTCTGTCCCAGCTGCGTACAAACACCTGGTGTCCACCAGCTGGGCAGATAAGGGTGAAGTCTGGAGTCCAGACGTGGAGCACAGCTGGCAAGGGGCTGGTGACAGTGATGGGGTGGCTCCTTGGTGCACAGGACTCGTGTGATCACCCCACCCCATCCAGCAGCTGGGCCCTTATCTCTCTGAACCCTAAACCATGCTACCAAGTGCTATGGACAGTGGCCTGGCTCACCATGGAAAAGCCAGGGAAGAGAGGCAGTGAGGCACTGCGGAGTGGATGAGGTCCTGACCTAAGTCTAGCACTGACCTGACCTGAGCCCTAAACCCTGACCCTAAACTGTAACCCTAACCCTTAAGCAGATATGCTGAAGCCTAAACTCTAACCAATCCACAGCCCCAACCATAGATCCTAATCCCAAACCCTAATCCTAACCATAAATTCTAAACCCTAAGCCCTAACCCTAACCCTGGTCGAAACTGTAAACCCTAACCCTAAATGCTAACCCTAGATCCTAACCCTAATTGGACAGACCCGAGCTGCATTGCTACCACTCGGGGAGTGGGAAAGAGGATTTAGCTGGCTTCCATGTAGGTGACCATGTAACTGCAGTCAGACTGCAAGCTTCAGTCCCCAGCCCCGCCTTGGTTTTGGGATCACTGGGGACTGAGCCCAGGGCCTTTGCACTGGGCTACATCCCAGCCCTTGCTACTTTTATCTTGAGACAAAGTCTCACTAAGTCATGAAGCTTCCAGGCTGGGCTTGAACTTGTGACCCTCCTGCCTCAGCTTCCCAGAGTGCTGGCATTATAGGTGTGCACCTCTACACTTGGCTTAGACCCTCTGCTTGCTGAGTGCTCGGCACAAGCCTCCCTTCCTCCCCTGTGACTAGGAAAGCCGTCGACTCCGACTGCGTGCCTGTGGGGCACACCATGAGTGTTTATATAAGGTGCCTGGCACTGCGCCTGCCACCCAGGGTGGCACTGCCACTCTGGCTTGGGCAGATGGCTACCCATCCCTGATTGCCTTCACTCCCCACGAATTATGCATTCCTGCTTTCGGGGCACCTGTCTGTCCAGACCCCTGGGCTGGGGACAGCACTGGCCCCAGCAAAGTCCCAAATGGGAAGTGGTCCTGGCTGATATCTAGCTTCCTGAGGAGAGGTCAGGTGCCCGGGGACCCCTACATGTGGAGGGGCAAGACACAATCTGTGGGAGTCGGGGACCCGGCCCCGGCATGGCTGTGGGCACCACCCCCGCTCTCCCCCCAGTGACAACAGGTACCTGCACCTGTGCGCCCAGCCCACCTGCTCGGAGCCTCGGGGTCCCTTGGCCAGGTCCGGCACTGCTGGGTCTGCCACCAGCCACGCTTGCAGCTGCTCTGACCGCCGCCCGCCCAGTGCTGGCCTGGCTCCCCTCCCCAGCTCTCGCCCTGCCCTCCAGGCCCGAAAGGCAGCATTATCTCCTGGCCACATCTGGACAGCGTGAAGGGGCCCCACCCTTCAGGGGCACTGTGGTGCCCCAGGGTACCTGCCCTGCACCCCTGCTTAGCCCCATGGGGATGGCCTGGCAACCTCTGTCCTCCTCCAGTGTCACCCGTGCTGGCCTCCCCGTCCCATGGCACCTGTTTCTTGCTGCTGCCTGGGCTCTGCTGTCTCCAGAACCAGTCCTGGGTTCTGAGGTGCCTCCATTCGTCACCGCGAAACAACGCCAGGTCAATGCAAACAACGTCCCCACATGTGCTGGGGTGCACAAAGCCCCAATGTCTGGGCACACTGGGTCCTCTGTGGGTGCCCAGCCTAGCCCCAGGGACAGGAGGGCTGCATTCCCAACCCGCTGTGCCTCCCACACCCCCATGGGACCAGCCCTGGCTCCTGGTGGTAGCGTCCCTGTCCCTGGAGGAGGAGGAGCCAGCTGGATGGTGGAGACGGAGGCAGATGGATTCTGGCCAGGACCTGGGGTCCTTGGGACAGTGGCTGTGCCCCTGGCACAGGCAGCAGGACCTGGCCCGAAAGACCTGGCCAAGGGCCCAGAGGTGGTGACTGGAGCCCATGTCACAGCCCTTTCCTGCAGGTCCTGGATGGTAGGGGTCCAGGAGGCACCCATGTCCTGCAAGTTGTTTGTCCTGCAGGACTGACTCGAGCATAGAGCTGGGTGATGCTGAGTCCCGAGCTCCTCAAGGTGGCAGTACTTCTGGGTCCTTTCCCCTTCCCCACAAGGATAAGGATGAGGGGCAGAGGGTGGGGAATCTGCCTGGGGCACCAGCTGCTTCCTGCCTCCCCACCAGCCAGGACTGGCACTTTGATGGTCTCCATGGGATCCATCCCAAGTGTCCCTGGGGCTGTGGCCACGTAGGATGGCCCACCCAGGAATCTGCTCTTCCAGGCTGGGGGCTGCGGTCACCTGAGGGCCTTGAGCCCTGCAAGCAAGGTGCTGAACCTGCCTGGGGCAAGGACCCTGTACTGGCAGCACCAGCTGCAATGGTCAGGGATAGTGCGGCCTTGGCATCGGAGCTGGGAGCTGGGCCAGGAGGATGGATGTGGCCAGCTGGGCCTTGGGGGCCCTGTGACATTCCCCAGGGGGGCATAGCTTTCTGCATCCTTAGGGCTGGGCACCCAGAGGGAACCCTTCCTGGAGCTGGCCTTGGAGCCTTTGTGGAACTGTGGCTCACCCTGGACCCGGAGGTATGAGGCCCAGTGGGCCACTTCTACTTCTGGTCTTCTCCTTTCTCTCGGGGATGGTGACAGGCACGCAGGTGCCCTGGGGACAGTAAGGGAGGGGACTGTGCCCACCCTCAGGAGCTCTTTGCACAAGAATAGTTGGGGACAGCTAGGAGCCACCCTGAGGTGGGTGAGGGGTGGCAGCCCTGAGCAGCACCAGCCCTGTGCCCACCTGAGTCATGACAGCATCGCTGGTCTCCGCCCTGGACCCTGGCATCCCCCAGGCTCCCAGCCTCAGTAGATCCTGAACACTCAGAGGGGCAGGCCCCAGGGTTCCCTGCTAGCTGGGGGCACGGCAGAGGAGGAGATTCAGCCCCACAGTTGGCAGGTGGCCCTGGGCTCTGGGCCATGCGTCCTGTCTTAGGCTTGTGCCTGCTGTCCCCAGCCAGCACCAAGCCAGCCTGGGCAGTGGCTGCGACCTTCAAGGCTCAGTGCCTGCATCTGACTCTGCCCAGCTCCTGCCCACCATCTCTCCGGTGTGACAAGGCCCAGCCCTTCTTGGCTGAGCCAGCCTGGCCCAGCTTGTTCCTTGGTTCCCTCACTGCCTGATGCCTAGTACCATATGGGCTTCTGTATGGTACTCTGTCCCTGCATCAAGGGCAGTCAGGCCTGCTGTGCGCAGGGTGGCTGCTTGAGCCCCAGCCATCACTTGCTAGTCCCAGCCAACAGGAAGAACAGAAGATGAAGGCTCAAGGCCTCCCACCAGTCAAGCTCATCCCAGCTACTTAGGAAGCTGAGGAAGTAAGGTCGCTAGAACCTAGGAGGTCAAGGCCAGTCTAGTAGGCCAGAGAGCAGGTGCCTATTATAGAGAAGTTAGTTTCTGGGTTTTTCCTCAAGAATTGACTGCAGATAGCCAGACCTAGTGGTGCATTCCTGTAATCCCAGCACTTGGGAGGCTGAGGCAGGAGGATTGTTGTGAGTTTGAGCCCAGCCTGAGCTACAAAGTGAGTTTAAAGCCAGCCTGAACTGCGTAGTGAGACCCTGTCTCAAAAAGACAAATAATAATAATAATAATTGACTGCACAACTTTCACTCTAATTGTGTTGTTGGTGCTGTTTTTTGAGACAGGGTGTTGGTACATAGTCTAGGCTGGCCTCAAACTGTAGATATCCCTGCCTCAGCTTCCTGAGTGCCAGAGTGCTACAGGGGATCACTAGAGGATTCTAGCCTTCTGGCACATGGGGCACCATGTTCCAGTGAGTTCCCATGCAGCTGAGGCAGAGGAGCCTGTGAAGGTCAGACAGTTGAGCTAGGTGCCACCCCAAGGTGCTACTCTGCTTTCTTGGCACAGCCAACTTCTCCTCCTCCAGCTCCACCGGGACAGAGTCACTGGACCTGGACCTGGGGAATTCTGTCTGGGGTCTTGGATTTCCAATGACCTCCTACCCTTTGGTGGCTGTGATGTTCCAGGAAGCCATGAGACAAAGTCCCCCTGGAGAGGCACAAAGCCTATAAGCCTAGATGCCTGTTCCAGATCAGGAGAGCTGTCAGCACTTCTCCCTTTTCATCTTGGCCACCAGGAACCTCAGTTTATAAGCAAGAGGGGCAGTGCCAGCCTCAAGAGAGGTCTTCAGGGCATGGAGAAGT
>PVKA01028982.1:0-28790 GCA_004027165.1 Ctenomys sociabilis
TAATTATTGAATCTTTGATATAATTCAGCTATAAAAAAACCTGTAAATATAATTTCACGTATGCACCTTGTACAGTACCAAAACGTTATGAAAACAGTTTGCAATGTATTAATTCATCGACTCTGTATGGTTAAGGTGTCTTGAAACTGTCTGATTGACATTTGTATTTTAATAAAATAAAAATAAATGGAAAAAAAAATAAATATACTGGAACTATGAGGAAATGGATGGGTCAGCTGACCATGTGTCCAAGGAACTTGGGTATCCTGAAAGGCCAAAGGAAACAGAAGTGCAACAAGATACACTAGTGTTCTTTATTTTCTTATCTGTTGTTATAGGTCTGATGCTGTGTGCAGAACTTTAGCTCCAATAATTTTGAAGTAATGGCTCTCTGCTAGGGGATATTTTACCTTGTCAAGAATGTGTGTTGAAGGCCTATGTGTTAAAACCTGGGCCCAGTACATGGGCCTAATGGAAAGTGCAAGAATCTTCATGAGGTGGATGCCAGCGCAGCAAGTTAGATCTCCAGGGCTGTATACTAGAAGGGGAGAAGGGGCCTGAGTTCTTTGTTCTCCACACTTTGCTTCCTAAGTTCCATGAGGTGAGTTGCTCTTTTAGCCCACTTCTCTACCTCATACAACCCCCACGTCCGGAAACACAGGGCCAACTATACCTAGGCAGGAACCTTCCAAACTGGGAACTGAGAAAAACCTTTTGTTTTGAGTTCCTGATATCTCAGCTCTTGCAACAGCAATGGACACAATTGGTGATATCTGGAGGCACTTTTGTTTATCACTGTTGATGATGGGACACTGGTGAGCATCCTGAGACGCACAGGCACATCCCTCCTCCAGGCCCAGCTAGAGATAGTTGAATTTGGGAAGCTCACTTGAAAGGCAAAAGTGACTGCACTGAGCAGGGTGTGACACATAGCAGCAGCTATTTCCAGTTTTCTTGCCTGTTCTGCTTTGACTGCTCTGTTGTCTAGACAACATTTCATTCAGGTTCCTTACAGTGAGGTACAGACTTTTGTTAGACCATCTGTTAAAGAACTCAAAGATTCCATCTTTCCAAATTGATTTATATATTCTCATTTGTAAAGGGACAGTAGAGAGAGGGCCCATGAATTATGAGATCATTTCATGAAGTTATTAAGCTTGTAATTACACTTAGGCTATAGTTTCAGAGGAATACTCATCAATGCAGTGATGTAAAATGTTATGTGTTGTGTTTTCCTATACATAGGAAGTGAAAAAACTTGAAATATTGGACTTTGACATACTTCATATGTAAAATAGGTAGGAAAAAAAAATTAAAGATAATTCAAAATCTGTGGTCTTCAGAAGAATATTTATGATACATCTTCAGAGCAAGTATTTTTTAAACAACTTCCATATCAATTCAAGTTCACCTGTAGCAACAGTGGATACAAGCTGTTATCTAAAAACATGGTGCTTCAGGAGTTTGGTAGCTAGTAGAACTGGTGAACACCAACAAATTTTACTGTTTAGAAAACAAACATCATTTACAGTCTTTGCAAATGGCCTAGGGCAGCCAGCAGGGCAGAATCATTATTTAAGCAGTTTGCTAAATGTTTGTACCAAGTGGGCATCTGTGGTGTTTGCCTCTGTTTTGAGATTGGGACACTGCATGGAGTAGCCAACACAAGAGTTTGTCTCATGTTACAAGGGAAGGACTGTTCCTGGAAAAGTTACTGAATCTCATAATGCTGTGCTGAGAGGTGGTGGCTCTCTGTCTACTTCCATTGCTGGGACAGAGGCTGTGTCTTGAGCAGGGCACCACTAGACTACCAGGGCCATCATCACCCAGTGGGGAAATCTGTGCTGAGAGACACAAGGTACAGAGACCTGGAAAAACTACCACCTAATTCTACCAGGCCTGGGTATCTGCAGAGCTGTGGGTGTTACTCTGAGCAAGGCTCTTGCTGTCCCTCAGCTCCCACTGGACTATCGGCCAGCTCCTGGCTGCAAGGGAACACTGGCTGTAGGACACAAAGCTCCAAATCTCTCCCTGAAAGAAGTGACAGCAGTAGATTGTGGTGATGCTGTGGATACAGCTCAGGATTATAAAGGCCACTTTTATTACAAATAAGAGTGTGGGAGATTCTAGTCTAAGAGTATCTTCAAAGGCCTGGGAGTTGTAGTGAAAGGCAATTGTGGGATGATTGGCATTACTCAGAGTAATGGAGCAGCAGGTTTGCAAGTCTCTTGGTGAGAAATGGAACCAGTAATAAGACAGCTGGGAGGCCCCACCCCCAGAGCAAATTGTATACCCTCATCTCGAGAATTGGCTGGCCCTTCAAGGTGCTGAGATTTGAATAGATTAAACTGGTAATCAGTGTGACCAAAGCATACTTGGAAACAGTAGAAGAATCTGCTGTAGTTATAGTGAGGAGCTGTTGTAATCTGGAGAAAGAGAAAGTCAAGAACCCAGAACATGCCTCCTTCATCCAGGTTATTTACAGTTGGTACAGGCTGGGCCCCCTGTGCATTCAGGGCCTGGCAGCATGAGGCAGCAGGACAGGGACCTCACCCAAATTTCCTGTCCAGTCATTGAGCAAGAAAATATCAATTCTAGAAGAATGATTATTGCTCATACTTCCTAGAGTGTCTAGTCTCTAACAAAAATAGTAAGATGTGCAAAGAAACAGAAAATTGTGATTTCTTTTAGTGCCAGGTGACACGATACTATGTGTGGAAGAATCTCAGAAGTCTAAGAAGATTGAGTAGAGCTAATAAGCAAGTTAGGAAGAATTATAGGACAAAGGTCATTACTTAAAAAATTAGTTTTGTTTCTCTGGACTTGCAGTGAACAAATGAAAAAGGAAATTAATACAGTTATATTTATTACAACATCAAAGAGGAGAAAATAGGTAACAAAAAATCTATTAAAAGAAGGACATACTTTGAACAATACCAAACATTATTGGAAGACATTGAAGATCAAGTGGATGGGGAGACTCACACTGATGAGATGAAAATACTGTCTGAATTCTCCTGCAGGTTCATTGCAAAGTATAGCATTTTGTGGAAGTGTACAAGATACACCGAAATTCATATTCATTGCAAGGTAACAGAATATCTGAAAAAGAACAAAATTGAAAGACTCACATCTCCCTATCTCAAAGCTTCCTACAAAGTATCACTAATCAAAATATTGTGATTTTGCATAGGATAAAGACCTTAGAATTAAAGGATAAAGACCAAAATTAAACTTCAGTGTCTTCCGTCAAATGACAATTGACAAGGGGGCCGAAACCATTCAATAGCAAGTCTTTAGAAGACATTCTTCTGCAGCAACTGAATACACATGTACTGAGGGATAAAACTGAAACTGTACTTCATTCTCTATACAAAAATAAACTCACAGTGAATTATAAGCTTAAGTAACAGAGCTAAATTTTTTATAAAGGCCTTATAAGAAAATACGAGAGTAAACTGATGTGAAGAAGTATTTTGCAGTGGATTCATAGATGGTTCCCAAAAGACAAGTGCCTCAGTTACTTTTCTCTCATTGCTGTGACAAAATATCTGACACCCCAAATTAAGAAAGGAAAAGTTTATTTAGGTAATGGTTTGTGGAGGTTTCAGTCAATAATCAGCTGGTTTCAAGGCAGATTGGAACATGGCAGAAGACAGCAGTTCATGGTAAGGTCGGAAATAACAAGTTCAAAAGCAAAAAGTAAGGAGCAGAAGCAGAAAGCAAGCCTCTCTCCCTTGCTTATATTGCACTCAGGCTATCCACCTCAGGGTAGGTATAGCACTCACACCCATAATCCCAGCACTGCATCATGAATTAATCACAGTTTCTACAAGGCCACCCCATGGCTACATGAGCCTTTGGGGGAGCATCTAGACCCAAGCTATAATAATAAATAACAAAAGAAAGAGGAGGAGTGACAAAGAAAGGGAGGCTGAGGCAGAAAGATCACTAGTTAAGCACAGGTTAGGCTATTTGGCAAGAACCTGTCTCAGAATTTTTATAAAGGATGGTATAAAGCCTAATGCCAAGGTCTTGGGTTCAAGTCCTAGTACATCCTATAAAGTAGAACTCATGAATTACATTATTAAGAAAGCAAAACTCCCCAAATGACATAAAATATTCACAAATTGTATATTTGATGAGATATGTGTCTATACTATAAATGAATGTTTAAAAATCAGTAATAAAAATCCAGAAATGGCCAAACAGCATAGCTGAAACCCAAAACTTTTGTAGTAGAGGATGGCTAGGAAACTGTTCTAATAGTAATAGCAAATAGGAAGAGAGTAATTATATTCTGGGTAAATATTGTGAATATAGCGACATCATGATCCTGGAGAGTTGCTACCCCTGATGCTTGCAGCCGCACACATGTCAGTAAAGGTGTGGAGAAAAATTAGATTTTTCTGTAACGTACAAATGGTATCAATGTAAAATTATGTTGCTGTTTTTGAAAATAGCCCAGAGGTTCCTCAAATGCTTAAATATAGTTACCTTATTTCCAAGAGAAATCAAAGCATATGTCCACACAAATACGTAGAAACATTTTTAGTAGTACTATTCATAAATTAGTGGAAAAGTGGAAACTACCAAATACCCATCAATGGATGAAAGGATAAAGTGTGATTTACTCATGCAGTAGAATATTATTGTTTCAAAAGTGAATAGACTTTATATGACAAAATATGTAGAGTTGAAATTTTCTGTCATGAATGAAACTAGCAACAAGACTGTGCTTAATGTATATATGGTTGCATGTGTGGAATGTCCTCAGTAGTCGAGGGGCAGGGCTGAGTAAGGTGTTAAATGGGATGCTGTGCCCAGTGTAGCTCTGAGACTTCCCCAAGGCAGAATATGAGTGATGAAGAAATGAAGACGAGAGTCAGAATGCAGAAAGCTGAAGTCAGGTGGAGCCTCCTCTCCTGATGGGAGAAAAGAATCACCCCAGCATTACAGTGTGTTTATTTATACACTGGCCAGATTGGTGTCACGTGATACCCCTCTGCCTATCAGCTTGTTCATGTGGCTCTCCAGGTGCCTCTGTTTCCAGGGCTGGCCGTACTTTGGCAGTTCACATGTGGTGGATCTCCAGCTTCAGCCACTGCCCCCAGTGGGAAGAGGTAACTAGGTATTGTGGGGTTTTTTGAGATTATGAAAATCTTCTGAAATTGATAATGGTGGTAGGCCTTATATGAGTGAGTATACTAAAGCCCAGAAAATTGTATCCTTGGAATGGACACATTTATGGTAGATGAGTTATAGCTCAATAAAGTTATTATGTGAAATATAATAAAGCCTCCTCCCCACAGCTACACAATTCAGCTAACAGGAAATTTATTAGAAAGTTGATCAAGCTCCTGGAGATAAAGCAGCATTCTTTGGCAGCAATTAGTATGCATTTAATTCCTTGATGTTCCTGTAAAAACAACCATTACCAGGAAATAATCTGTAGATTACAAATTATTTATAGGTAGTGAACTATGAAGTAGATAGTGTTAATAGTAAGAAAACAATATGACATTGTTTCGATAATTCCTACTCAATTTTGAGTTTTTGTTTCTTATTGCTTTTGGGAGGATAGTGTGAGAGAAGCCAGAGGAAACTGGAGTCCCATTACATGTTCCTTCTTCAATGCAAAGCAAGTCAGAATTCATGTCTGTTTGTGTAAAATGTGAGAAAGCAGGATTACTTAAAAAAGCAACTACTGTTTTTCCTTTATTTCATTCCTGATGAAAGCTTAGGGCTAACTCTCTATAGCTCAGTGTTATGTAAAGCTTGGTATCCAACAAGTCAGAATCTGTGACTCTCAGTCTCTAACAAAAACCATATTTCAGTGAGAATTTCATGGCCCTTTCAAAGGAACTGCTGTTCTAAATATATGAACACTGAAAGCATTGCATACTGTGGTTTATGATGTAGTGGTAGGCTGGGGGGCTGGCTATTGGTAAATCCATTAAGAAATGAGAAGGCAGAAAGTGGTTTAATGGCCTTCTTTCCAGCCAGGCCTTGATCAGTATCAGTGGTTTAGGCTTAATGTGGCCTTGCAGTCTGTTGTCCTTTCAACACAAATAGGTTTGTTTTATCAATAAGTAATAAACAGTTCTTCATCTTTTTACATTTCTGTCCATTTTCTCTTAGTTTGACACTAGTGTAATAACTTTAGGGAGTGGAGTGTCAGATCTGGTTTCATCTTCATTTCTTATGACTATTTAACCACTATTGCACTGACCCCATAAATCACCAGTGTAGGACCAGGAAAACAACTTTGAAGAAAGGACAAAGTATCTATGAAGCTATTTTGCCATGAAGAAATCTGTCTTGGAGTTAGCAAGCAGTGAGGATGGGTGAGAAGCAATTGTAGGTATAATGATATTGGGAACAGCATCATCAGTAGCTGGTTATATATGTTAAATTTTGTATATGACATATCAACCTGTTGGTCATGTAAGGTTCAGATTATAGCAGCAACTCAAGTAGGCTGCATAGTGGAGCTGGTAGGAGAACCATTCACTGTCCTGGGGTCACTCCACCCCTTATACACTCCTGGGTAGCTTCATGTGCTATTCTATTGGTGTATGTGAATGCACATGCCACTGGGGGATGGAGGCAAGAGTAGGCACAGGGGAAGCTGGACTCATCCAGGGATAACAGAAGAGATCAAGTAACACTGATTCCTAAGGAAATCAATTGGCCATCACCATAGGAAATTAAGCAATGTAGAAGTCAGTGTTTCCCAAAGTGTGGGCTTTGGCAAAATAACTTCAGTATCACGAGGAACGTTAGCATTACCCTTCCCAGGCCCACTGTTGGGGTGAAGCTTAGGAGTCTGTATTTTAGGAATCATTCTAATTCTAAGTGAGGAAAATTTAAGAAGTGCTGTGGCACAAAAGTGATTTCCAAGATTTATTGATCAACTCACAGATTACACATTGGTTAGAAAAATGACAAGTAGGTTAAAAGAATAATTAGCAGTGAAATCTTCAAAGAAAAGAAATAAAGACAGGGCTTTATTTCCAATTAGACACACCGTTGTGTGGAACAAATGGAAGTAGAGATAGAAAAATTATTTGTTAGGCACCACATAAGTTAAATTTTTGAAATTCTAGTTTGAAAGAAAGTTGTACAACCTGAAAGGAGCTAGACTGCTCGTGCCTCAATTTTCTCACCTCTAAATTTGTGTGACAAAAGTAGAGATAGCTTTGTAATGTCATAATGAAAATTAAATGATTCAGAAGTGTAGAAACTGGTCTGTGATTTTACCTCCCACTGGGGAGGAATGAAGATTAAAGACAAGGTATCAAGACAATTTAGAGAAGGCACTTTTTTTTTTTTTTTTTTTTTTACTAAGGGCCAGTTTGCTCTTGTCTCTAGTGATCAAGGAGCCCTGAGCATTTGGCCCACCTTGCTTTTATTTACTTAGACAGGGAGCGACAAATCCAGGTAGCAGTGGATTTATTTTGCCTCCTGTTATCTACAGCACATGCCCAGGTACACAATTCTAGGATCCCCTCTAGGTTCTCTTCTTGGTCTGTCAATATTTGTAATCCCAAGGGTATGTTATTAGAATCCCACCAAGTTAATTCCAATCTGCCACTCCCAGTGCAACCCACAGCAAAAGTAAAGACACTAAAACATATTTGTAATTATTGGGGAGCCAAAAGCCCCTATGTTCAGCCACAAAGATGGCTTTGTGGAACAAAGAGGCTAACCCAGGGCCACACATGGGTTTTATTCAGTGGAGGAGTGGCTTGAGGCAGAATGACTGAGAATTGTGGGAAGTAGGTGAGTGCTGTGAGCTGAGCTAGGTAGGTGGTTTACATTTACCTCTGCCATACTCAGAGATGATATGTAGAGAAAGTAATTTGCACTGTGCTATTGAGACAGTATCTGATGTTTCAAGGGTCTGGTGCTTTTGCTCTGATGTAATCTTTCAAGTCCCAGCAAGTCCTAGACTCTATCTCAAGGGTCAATTCCAGCTGGAAGCACAGAGCACTGGCTCTTTGTCCTATATCAACCCAGCTTACAATAAAGAGCAGCAGGTGTAGATTATCAGGGAAACCCACATTCCACCTTCAAAGACTATCACCAGCACCTCAGCTAGACCAATGTACATTGCTTAAGGCCAGTTGAAAGGAAAAAGAGAATTCCTAGCTGGCTCAGTGTAAGGAAATGTGGTTAGGCTCAGCCAAATTGGAGACAATCACTCTTCTTTCAAGGAGAACTGTTCAGGTGGTCCTCCACATGCAACCAGAGCTCAGCTGTGTTGACTTTGCTCTGGAACTTGCAACGTTTCAGCAGGCCTCCATGTTCCCAAGAGCATGGCTTGCTGCTTTTCACTTTGTGCTTTCAGAGAAGGTCAGTCAGGACTCTATGTTCATTATTTGGTCTCCTGCATCTCCCCCTTTCTGTAATAGCATCAGCAGAAGTGAAGCAAAGTGCAGATGCGCTTGTCTCCTATGTTATTACATTCCTCTCCTGAGATGGTTTGTAGACTAAGAATGAAACAGTAAGACAAATAATCAAGTATCCTGGCAATCTTTGCATTCTATGATATTAATCATAGCAATAATATTATCAGATATTCTGTACAGGCCTTAACAGTGTACTAGCTTTTTCTTCTTCCTGGATCATTCTTAAGTTGTTATCTGGGAGAAGTTTCTCCTGGAGGGCAGTATATGCTCTATCCATGTCCTGCAACAACAAGAACAATCTCCTGCCCTAGTACCAACAGGGCAACTGCTCCTTCCCATCAACCTGTCTATAGGGATCACCATAGCACTTGTTCTTTCTCATTTTTCCTGTGCTGTGCTACTTTTTAATCAGCATAATTTTTCAGGGGCACTGCTAATATCACCAACAGGATTCAAAAAAATTTAAGTATAAATGCTGCAAGTTTAAAGTATGATTGTGGTTTATTATGGCTTAATTTCCCTTTGTGCAATTTCCATTTTAATGTCAAATGTGCACAGTCAACAATTTCTTGTCTTTGTAGATTATAAGAAATTCCAGAAAAATGAATAACATTCTACTGTCATAAAAATTTCTGAAAGGACAATCCACTTGTGTTCCCTTCTTTCTTTCTCTCAAGACAGGAGATTTCTTTCCCTCAATAAATATATTCTGCTTTAAAAAATATTATGAAAGCTTGTGCTTATGTAAGCAAGACCATTATATGTTTTAATTTTTTTAGGAACTCTCATTTTTGAAAACGCTGAGAAACAATGTTGCTACATATGCCCTGTAGTCTGTCCTGCAGGGCAAGTAGCATGTATAAAATGAGAATATCTATAATGACATGCACATGCTGAATTTTGCCAAATTGCATATGTGTATTACCAGTTGCCATAGCTCATTTATTTCAAGGCCTTGGAGATTTTTGACTTCTGATAGAATTTATGTAGGTAAAGTTTGGCATGTTGGTGAAGTTGTACGATGTGGCATACTTCTGATCTGGAAAGTTTAAAAGCAGAGCTTGTAAGAACTTGAGTGTTCTGATGGAAATAGTGGGAAAGTAGTGCCTGTTGAAAAGTCAATCTGATGATTCTATCAGTGTAATGATTTCCTTTTGCTAGTGGTCCAGGAAGATCAGAGTATGAGCATAAATGAAATGTGTTTTCTTTCCTGGCCAACTCAGTTCCTTTCCCCTGTAGAATCCCTCATTGCTTACTCACTACATCTGCTTGGCAGACTTTTCCCAGTCAAGTCCTTATTTGGGCACCATTTATAGGAACAGTCTATGTGCTCATCACATCAACAATGACAAAGGTTAAAGATAAGGCACAGAGGTGATTTTAAAAGAGGGACCATGGTGCTCTTGCTTCTAGTGGATGAGCATTTGTCTCATCTTGATGTTATTTATTTTGACACAGGAGCCTGAACTCAACAACACAAGCGAACACAGTCCAGCATTTAGCAAGCAATTCAGGTAGCAGAAGATTCACTTGCCTCCTGTTATTTATAGTATAGGCCCATGTGAACATGTATCTATAGTGGATGCCCAATCTCAACTGTGTTAACTCTTCCTTGGAACCTGCAGGGTGCAAGCAGGCCTGCATGTTGCTGAAGGAGTGCAGCTTGCTGTATCTCTCCTTGTGCTCAAAGAGAAGGTCAGTTAGGCCTCTATCGTCATTATCTAGTCTGTTACAGAAACGAATACTCAGAATGTGCTTATCATATAGTGAGGACAATAGATGTTGACTCACATTATACTTTCCATATTATTAAAATTGTGTAAGATTTGGTATCTATACTTTTTCAAATGTTAAATACATAGTTTTCATGCAATATAAAATAAAATATGTCTAAGATGTTTTTAAATTCTTTAATGAAGCAACTTAATAAGATGTCAAGATATAGTTCAAAAGAGATTTTCGATGACACAGGTTAATATACTGTCAGGAATGATGAAATGATTTTATAATGGACTTAAAATTAGGTAATTCCATAAAGACAAATTCACTGTGATGTTTGATGTTTTTTTATTGTAGTAAAATCCAATTGTATCTATCATAGACAACTTTCATTTATACTATTATAGATAAGAATTATTTCTTTTACTATCGTGTAAGGACCATAGGAAAGATTTGGAAACCTTTAGCTTTCCAAAATTGCAAAAAATTATAGTTAATAGAAAGTCACTCAAAGATGTACCTTAGCAGTACTTGGAAAGAACCTGTGATAATTGTTTTTGTCTGTTGTCAGATTGAGGATAATTTTTCATGAAAAATGTTTTGTAAGAAATAGTGGAAAGGCCAGTTAGTAGGGACTCATTTAGTCCAGGAGCTAAGCCTAGTACTCTGAATCCTGGAGTACTATTGTCCCACAGACAGCAATGGAAGGCCTGAAAGCACATGAAACTTCCTGCATGAGGGCCTCATGAACCATACGTTCTTTCTTTCTTTTTTTTCACATAGATATTATACTTGTTTTATTTAGCTCAAATTAAAATGTACAGCATTGTTTAATATTTACATTTAGTACATTTGTATTATATGACATTTGGTTAATCACTAACAGTGTTAGTGTAAAGATTTAATTTGTTTTTGGCTTTGAAATTCTTTAATCAAAACAACAATCAGCTTCCTACCAGTCTTGATGTTTGTATGTTTACTTCTTTTTTTTTTCATGGTTTGTTATATATTTATTTATTTTTATTTTATTGAAGTACAAATATCAGTGATACAGTTTTAAGACACCTTAACAGGACGGATTCAATAAATTAATACATTGCAAACTGTCATCATAATGTTTTGGTATCGTACAAGGTACATACATGATATTATACTTGCAGACATTATTATAGCAGATGTCTCATATCAGTAAATTAAGAGAGTTTAGCTATGTACGTATCTTATTTTTATATCTGAATTATATCAAAGATTCAATAATTAATACTTTCTACCTTGTTATTTTCATAGTGGTTGTCCATAGTATTAGAAGCTGACATAATATCCTGTCCAACTACCATTAGCGCAAGTCTTGCCTCTCATAAAATTATGTAGAAGCATGGCATATCTATCCCAACTGTAGTGTCCATACACATACATCATGATTCTTCCTTTCTATATCCCTTCCTTTGTCTACACCTGTCAAAGAAGGGCACTCCACTGTCATTCAACTAATTTAGGTGCCTGAATTTGATGATACAATCGAACACAGTCCAGCATTCCACAACAATAATGAGTTATCTGAGGAAGTTGTCAGCCGTAACCATTTACAGCTCAACTTATTATTATGGCCCCACATTGTATACCTCATTTTTATACTTTTCTGCTGGATGGTTAAGACCTAGATAGAGCAAGACCTATATACCAACACATGTACTTTTTCTTATGAGGTCAGTGTAGTCGCCTCAGAGTTTATCTTGTAGTCCTGTACCTTATTTTGTAGATCCTTTGTCTGTGTCATCCATGCGGATGAGTCACAGCCAATGCTTGACCAGTTTGCTCTCTGTGAGAGCCTGAGAGAAAGTTTTCTCTCCATGTGACTCTCCCCTGGCACACTATAGAACTTCGATCTCTTTCCTCTGTCGCTCCATAATCTCTTTGTTCAGAAAATTTGGGGCTTAACTGAGTTTCATGATGTGTTCTGAATGAAGTGAGATGTACTCTTAACCTGAAAAACATGTTCATTGTAAGTGTTCCACAGAAACCAGCATAATTCTATCCTCAGTAGTCTGTGACATGCAATTATTTACAAGAATGCCATCAGTTAGGGTGTGAGAGTGCAAGGGCTTTGTCTTGGTCCTCCAGTGCCAGGATCTGCATATTCTGTACATTCCTTTTTGAGGAAAGGCGGGGAGACACTTATGTCCTAAGCTAAAAACATTGGAAGCCATGTGACTCCAAAGTAAAAAAAAAAAAAAACCTAAATTTTTAAAGTTTAATTTTACAGTGCTGATTACAGTGCCACAAATGAAGAGTTTTGCTGTGGGCATGACAATCAAATATTATTAGTAGACTTTCAGGAACTTGTATCAAATAAGTTTAATTGTATCTGTAATTTAGGAGAGTGTATCTGAACTCAGAGTGGAAAGGACAAGGATAATGGAGGAATAAAATCTCCATGAATAACAAGTGTCAGTATTTGAGAAAGAAGAGGAAGAATTCAAGCAAAAAGTTATGCATCACTCTCTTACCTATGGGCCAAAATGAGCCACACCTGCAGATTAAAGCAGAAGCGGTTTATCTTGGATCCCAGTTTCCATCTATGGCCAGGTAATCCCTGGTAGAAACAGCAGGGCAGAGAAGCATGGTGGAGAGCTGTTCACTGCCTGACAGCATGGGGCGGGGGGGAACACTGCCCAGAGCATGCCATCTAGCTCATACCCCTGTGAACTGCCAAGCTGACCTGCCAGCACTCTGAACATGCAACTTTTGGAGGATATTTTAGGTCCAAACTCTAACAGCAAGTGCAGACAAAAGGAACAGATCAAGAGAAACATATGCCTTAACATTACAGGGCCAAAGAGAAAGGTGTTCCAGGCAGTAGTGAAGGATCTGGCCCCATAGTTCATGAAATTGTCAGTTAACAGGGTGACCACCAAGGTTTACAAAGAGTAGTCTGGTGGATTGTAAAATAGAAGTTGAATTGAAAGAGGAGTAGGAGTGGTATCATCAACAAATGGATGCAAAGGACCTGGGCCGAAAACTTAAAGATAATGACTACAAATTTTATATGGCAGAAAAACTAAAGTGTGAAGGCTGTATTGTTGTGAAAACTATGTGACAAACATGATAGCTAAACTGAAGACAGCAGTTAAGTACAACAAGGAAAAACCCAGAAATTCTGCAAAGAGCAAGGAAAGCCTTGAAAAGAACATGAGTGAAAAAGTTACAGAAACAGTGATGAAAGATTTGTTCTTTTTTATATTTAAGTTTATTAGTACAATTTATTCTATTTATTAGTACAATTTAGATATGCATAAGTATCATATTAATCAGGGAATTTCTACCTGTAGATGATATGACATACTTTCTCTTTTTACTTATTCCCCTCATGTCTCTTCAATCTCTTTTCCACTTATTTTTACAAAATTTTCTGATTTTATCCTTTTTGTCTTATTGTTTTTTCCTTTCTACCTTCATTCCCTTTTCCTTTTGAGCAATGACTTTTTGTTTTACAATTTTCATTATACATTTTTGTTCTTATTTCAATGTTCAGTTTCTTGCACCAGAGTGACAGTGATGAATTTACATATATTTGACCAGTTTATTTCACTTAAGAGTATTGTCTCAAAATCTAGTAATCTATCTATCTATCTGTCTATCTATCTATCTATCTATCTATCTATCTATCTATCTATCTATCTATCTCTATCTCTCTATCTATCTATCTATCTATCTATCTATATTTATTTATTTAGGGCAAGGTCTATAGGCCTACAAGGTCTCATTGTGTATATCAGACTCATAGTGATCCTCCTATTTACAGCTTCCAAAGTGCTGGGATTATAGGCCCATGTCATCAAGAATAGTCTCAACCACCATCTCAGCATGCCCTGGGGTTGGGGCTGGCATGGCAGGCCCAGGGATTGAACTCCAGTCCCCTGCCTAAGCAGGTGCTTTAAAATCTGCTGAGCTATTTGGCCAGTCCTCATTTATCTATAAATGTCTCAAGTTTATCATTCTTTATAGCTGAGTAGTACATCATTGTAAAGCCACATCTTTCTTCTGTTATAATTTTCTTTTATTTTGAATAGTAAAAACAAGAGCAAGAAAAACAAAAAAAATATAGAATCAGGGTAACATACAACAATACATATTTTACAGATTTTCAAACCAAGAATAACTGCTTAGTGATGAATGATATATATCTATTTTATCATCAAATATGTTGCTGAGATTATCAGATATAGATATATAAGATGGGACATATTGAATATTACCACATGCTTTCAATAAATCTTAAATTTTGTTCTTGTTTATTTTTGTTTTATTACCTTTTTCTAAAAAATTACTTTAAAGAGAGTATTGTAATGATTGATAAGACATTAGAAAGATGACAGGAATTTCAAGCATAGTTTTTGTATTACACATTGCTGTCCTCAGTGTAGCTGCTTACATAGCAGTTATCTACATATAGAGTTAGTCAAGGTGAGAATTCTACACATTAGCTGCTATTTTCATAAAACTGATGGAAATTTTTAGTAAAATCACCTCATCCATCTTGTTTATATGCTTGCATACTTTTGTCCCTACCAGTTTTCCTATCTTTTCTCCTTTCTCTCCTCTTCATTAATAGACAAATTCTATTTCTTTCAATTTAACTGTATTTGTCATACTTTACATCTTTTATTTCTTCTTTTGAGTTCTTGCACTAGGGAGACAATATGATATTTACATATGTGGGTCTTGTTTATTTCAGTTATGAGTAGAGCTTCAAGTAGCATCTACTTAACCATGAAGGCTTCTAATTTGTCTTTCTTTATACCTGAGTAATACTATATTGTATAAAAGTATTACATCTTTTTCATCCATTCCTCACATGATGGGTGTTTTGGTTGCTTCCAAGATTTGGCTGTGATAGATTGTGCTGCTATAAACATAGGGGCACATATGACATGTCGTTTTCAGTACTTTTGGAAATTTCCAAAAGGGGAATAGCTGGATTGAATGGGATTTCCAGTCCTAGTTTTTGAGGAGTCTTTGCACTGAGTTCTAAAATGGTTGTACCATTCTACATTCCCACCAGCATAGAAGGGTTCTTTCTTACCCTCAGCCTCTGCACCACATGTTGTTGGTTTATTTCTTTATGATAGCTATTCTTTCTGGGGTAAGAGGATATCTCAGTGTTGTTGTAATTTGCATTTCACAAATGGCCAAGGATGTGGATCATTTTTTCCTGTATTCATTTGCCTTTTGTATTTGTTCCTCTGAGAAGTGTATATTCATTTCAGATGTCTAGTTTTGGATTGAATCTTTGAATTTTGGGGTCCTAATTATTTTTAGTTCCTTATATATTTTATATAGAAGACCTTTGTCTGAGTGATTATTGTTAATAATGTTTCCAAATTTGTGGGTTTTGTCTTTTTACTCTATTGGTATTTATTTATTTATTTATTTATTTATTTATTTATTTATTTATTTATTTATTTATGTGCCCTGCTCTGCCTGCCATAGGGGAAGGGCTGGCTCAGCATGTAGTGCTGGGGATCGATCTACACTTGCCTAAGCTTGCCTAAACAGGCGCTTTAGACCACTGAGCTATCTCACCAGCCCTAGGAAATATTTTTCATTTTATTTTATTTTGAGAGATAAATATCAATGAGATAGTTTCAAAGCTGATTAATGGGACAGTTTCAAGAATTAATACTTTTTATATTGTTATCTTCCTAGTGGTTATGCATAATACAAGAAATAGGATATTCTATCCAAACAGTATTAGTAGAAATCTTTTTTCTTATAAAATTAAGCGAATATAGCTGCATATCTATCCTAACTATTCTGTATATACAAATATAAAATGGTCCTTCCTTTGTATCTCCTTTTTTGTTTAGCTCTGTCAGAGATGGGTATTTCATTAGCATTCAATATTATAGGTGCTTTAATTCAGCAAAACTCTCCAGCACAGTCCAGCAGTCCACAGTAATAGTGGGTTATACACAGAAGTTGTTGACTAGAGCCTTTTACAGCTCAGCATATTAATATGGCTTTACTTTATATACCTCATTTTTATACTTTTCTGCTGGATGGTGAAGACCAAGATGAAGCAAGACCTGTATAACAAGAAATGTAACTTTTGTATCTGATAAGGTCAGTCAAGTCCCCTCAGGATTTATACTGTAACCCTGTACACACTTTGTAGTACCTTTGTCAGTGTCAGCCGTGTGGATGAGTCACAGCCATTGCTTGACCAATTTGCTCTCTGTGGAAGCCTGAGAGAAAGTTTTCTCTCCATGTGACTCTCCTTAGGCACACTATGTGATCATTAATCACATTCCTCTGTGTCTCCACAATCTCCTTGATCAGAAAATTTGGGGCACATCACATCTGAGTTCCATGGTGCTACAGTACAGGTTCTCCTATGTTCTGAGTCTTCACTGACCTTGAAAGGCTAGTACCAAATGTTGGCTGACCTTGCAGCCCTTCCTTTTCTCCAATTTTGATCTGTAAACTTAGGTTGTTAACCCTCCAAAAGAAAGGCTGATTTTTACCCTGCAACATATACAGTTCGGTTTACTCTTAACTATCTGTCTAAATATCAAACATCTTAGGCATAACATGGAACAGGTATTTTCTTTCAAGTATTGATATATTGAACTTTAAGTCCTTATAGAATATGAGGGAAAAAATTTTAAAAAAGGAATATATGTATATTTTTACACAGAAATTTAGAAATTTAACCATATACAGCATTGTAGCATGACAGTCTGTAACATTTTGGTTTTCTTCTGTGTTTTTTCTTTTTTTTTTCATTTACTGCCTATAAAAAAAAAAAACTTTTACTTGTGAGACAGTATGGTAATAGGTGGTATGTCATGAAAAGAATTATGTATTTAGCAGACCAGAATGACAGCCATTCCAAGTATGATCCTTATATTATACATTGCTATCTTCAATAGTTGCTTGATTCACAGGTATCAGCATCTAGATAATCAAGCTGAGAATCCTACCTTTTAACTGCTACTTTCAAAAACCTGTTGATGTTTCTCAGGATCATTGCCTTGCTCATCTCGTGTGTACAAATGTATGGTTTTGCCCCTGTCATGATTCCCAGCTTTTTTCCTTGTCCTCTCCTCATTGCTCAGTCCTCAAGTTCTTGATTTGCTTTTAGTTGTGTTATACTTTTCTATTTGTAATTCTTCTTTTGAGTACTTATACTAGAGAGAATGTATGATATTTACATATTTGGGTCTGGTTTATTTCGTGTATAAGTATGGTTCAAGTAGTATCCACTTAAGTATGAAGCCTTCAAGTTTATCATTCTTTGTAGCTGAGTAATACTCCATTGTATAAAAATACCACATCTTTTTCTACCATTCCTCAAGTGACAGGCATGTTGGTTGTTTCTAAGGTTTGACTATCACAAATTGTGCCTCTATAAACATAGGTACACATATATCACTATGATGTGATGTTTTCAGTTCCTCTGGGAAAATTCTCAGTACAGAGATAGCTAGCTTGAATGGGATTTCAAGTCCTAGTTTTGTAACGAGTCTGCACACTGATTTCCATAATGGTTGCACCAGTCTACATGCCCACCAGCAGTGGAGGACGGTTCCCTTTTCCACACACCCTCTCCAACATTTGTTGTTGGTTGATTTGTTTATCATACTCCCTCTTTCTGGGGTGAGATGGTATCTCAGTGTTGTTTTAACATGCTAGTGGTGTGGAGCATTTTTTCATATATTTATTCCTTTCTTTAATTTTGTCCTCTGAGAAGAGTTAATTCATCTTGGATGCCCATTTCTGGGTTGAGTCTTTAAATTTAAGGGCCCTAATGTATTTTAGTTGTTTACAAATTCTAGAGAGCAGACCTTTGTCTGAGTGCTTATTAGTTAAGATTTTTTTGAAATTTGTAAGTGGTCTTTTCACATTGTTGGTAATTTCTTTTGAAGTGCAAAACTTCTCAATAAGGGTTGGGTCCAGTTGTTAATTCTTTCAAGTGTTTCCTGTGTGATTACATATTTGTTCATGAACTGTTTGCCATATGTCTTCAAGAGTTCCTCCTACTTTCTCTTCCAGGAAATTGAGTGCTACTGTTTTAATGTTTAGATCTTTAATCCATTTTGACATTAGTTTAGTGGATGGTAATAGACCTGGGTGAAGTTTTAGTTCTCAGCATGTAGAGAGCCAGTTTTTCCAGCACCATTTGTTAAAGAGGAAATCTCTTCTAGAAAGCATGTTTGACCCCTTTGTCAAAGATCTGGTGGCTGAGTGTGTTCACAGAGACCTCTGCATCTTCTAGTCTATTCCATTGATCCTCAGGTCTAGTTCACTGCTAATACCATGTTGATTTTATCACAGTAGATTGGTAGTATAATTTCAAGTCAGGAAATGTAATGCCTCCTGCCTTGTCTTTGTGGGCCAGGATTGCCTTTGCTATCCTCGGTCTTTTCTGATTCCAAATAAATTTTAGGAACAATTTCTCTAGGTCTGGGAGGTATGTTGATGGCAGTTTAATAGGGATTGCATTAAATCTGTACAACAATTTTGGGAGTATGGCCTTCTTCACGATGTTGCTTCTTCCTATTCAGGATATATGTTCATTTTCTGAAATCCTCTACAATCTCTTTCCTTAGAGTACTGAATTTTCCATGAAAAGTTATTTGACTTCTTTGGGTAAGTGAATTCCGAGGTATTTCATTTAATATGGTCCTATTGTAAAACATATTGTTTCTATAATTTACATCTCAGTGTGTATGTTATCTGAGGAATGCTATTGACTTTTGAGTATTGACTTTGCATCTTGCTGTGCTACTGAATTTGTGTATCAATTCTAGTAGTTTCTTGGTGGAGTTTATTGGGTCTTCCAAGTAAAGTATCATGTCATCTGCAAACAGTGATAATTTAAGTTCTTCTTTACCTATTGTTATTCCTTTTATTTCTCCCTTCTGTCTAATAGCTGTAGCTCATGATTCCAAAACTACATTGAATAGTAGGGGTGATAGAGGACATCCTTGTCTTGTACCAGATCTGAGAATAAAACATTTCGGTTTTTCCCCATTTAGAATTATATTAGCCCTTGCGTTGTGATAGATGGCTTTTATCAAATTAAAGGCCTTCTATTCCAATTTCATGTATGAGTTTGAATATGAATGAATATTGAACTTTGTCCAAAGCTTGCTCTGCATCAGTTGAGATGATCATGTGCTTTTTAGATTTCAGTCCATTAATATAGTTTATTACATTTATAGTTTCTCAAATATTGAACCATCCTTGCATCCCTGAGATGAATCCTACCTGGTCATGCTGTATGATCTTCAGGATGTTTTGCTGTATTCTATTTGCTAGAATTTTGTTGAGGATTTTTGCATCTATATTCATGAGGGAGATTGACCTGTACTTCTCTTTTTTGTTTGTGTCTTTCTCTAGTTTTGGAATCATTATAATACTTGCCTACAGGAACAATTTTGGGAGGATTTCTTCCTTTTCAGTTTCCTTGAAGAGACTGACGAGTAGAGGGGTTAATGTTTCATAAATTTCTTGTAGAATTAAGCTGTAAATCATCAGGACCTGTATTTTTTTTGTCGGTAGGCTTTTTATTACATTTCATATTTCACTGCCTATTTTGGAGTTATTGAGAGTTTTTATTTCTTCTTGATTTGGTTTTGGTAATTTGTACCTTTGTAGGAATCTGCCCATTTCTTCTGTGTCTTCTATTCTGTTAGTGTAAAGATTCTCAAAGTAGCTATTGATGATCTGCTAAATTTCCACTGGGTTTGTGATGATTACACTCTTTTCATTCCTTATTGCTTGTATTTTAATTTTTTCTTTCCTTTTCTTGATGAGGTTAGCTTGGGGCTTCTCGATTTTGTTTAGTCTTTCAAAGAACCAACTTTGTGATTTGGGGATTCTTTGAACTGTTTTCTTTATTTCATTTGAATTAATTTCTGCTCTAGTCTTTATGAATTCTTTCCATTTGGGGGCACTGGGTTTACTTTGCTCTTCCTTTTGTAGATGTGGGAGGTGCAGCATTATGGTGTTTATTTTTTCCCGTTCTGTTTTCCTAATGTGTGAGTTCATAGCTGATTTTCCCTCAGAGAACTGCTTTCATCACATCCCATAAATTCTGATAAATTGAGTTTTCATTGAATTGTAGATATTTTTGAATTTCTTGTTTAATTTCATCTGTGGCCCATTGATTGCTGAGTAGGGTGTTGTTTAATTTCCATGTATTTAGGAGCTTTTTCTGGTTTTATTGTCTACTTCTAGTTTCGTTGCACTGTGGTCAGATAATATGTGTGGGATAATTTCTGTTTTCCTGCATATACTTAAGCATGATGTATGGACTAGTATGTGGTGTATTTTAGAAAATGAGGGCTATACATGTGAGAAAAATGTGTATTCAGCTGTGGTTGGGTGAAACACTCTGTATATGTCCACTAAGTATAGTCGTTCCAGGCTCTGGTTCAGTTCTGCTGTTTCCTTGCTAATTTTTTCTTTGGTTGACTTACCTTTTTGAGATAAGGGGATGTTAAGGTCTCCTGTTAAGATTGTCATCTTGGATATTAGAGTTTTCATGTCCATTAAGTGTTGTCTTATATAGTTGGGTGCCCCTGTGTTTGGTGCATAGATATTTATGAGTGTTACCTATTCCTCTTGAATTTTTCCCCTAACCAACATATAGTGGCCTTATTTATTACTTTTGATCATTCTTCATTTGAACTTGAGCCTGTCTGAGAACAGGATTAGTACCCCTGCTTTTTTCTGATGTGCTGTGGCATGTAGTATTATTTTCCATCCTTTGACTTTAAGCGTATGAATGAATTTTTGATTTAAATGTGTTTCTTTTATTCAGAATATTATTGGTTTTTGTTTCCTAATCCCTTCTGCCAGCCTATTTCTCTTAATTGGTGAATTGAGTCCATTTACATTGATGGTTATAATTGAGATGTGTTGACTTGTGATTGACATGTTATTTACCTGCTATTATTTATTCCTTTTTGTCCTTTGGGTTCCTTCTGTTCTTGTTGGAGTTCTGATCATTTTGGTCTCTCTCTAGAACATCTTTCAGTAGTCTGTGTAGGGTTGGCTTTGTCATCATGAAACTCATTAGTTGTTCTTTGTTGTGGAAATATTTCATATTTCACTTCTCCATCAAACTTCAAAGAGAGTTTTCCAGGGTATATTAGTCAGGGCTGGAATTTGTTTTCATAGAGTACTTCAAGTACTCTCCTCCATGCTCTTCTTGCCTTCATGGTTTGTGAAGAGATGTCAGCCACAATTCTGATGGGTTTTCAGCTGTATGTGATCTGCTTATTTTCTCTAGCAGCTTTCAGTATATTATCCTTGTTCCGGATTACTGGGATTTTGACTACTATATGCCTTGCTGTGTTTCTAATTGAGTTGAAGTTATTCGGCATGCTGTATGCTTTTGGTTACCTGGATGCCAGATTGTTTCCTCATATTTGTGAGTTTTTCTACTATTAATTCTCCCCATATTCTTTTTATATCATTTTTATTGACTCCATCTTTCTAATTCATGCCTATTAGTCTCACATTGTTCATCTTGGCATCATCGTTCAAATGATGAAATATTTTTTTCTTCATCCTAGTTTTTTTTTAAGAGATCCTTTCTTACCTTTTCACTAGCTGCACCACTGTCTACAAGATATGAAACTCTGTCTTCACTTTCACTTAAATGGTTTTGCAAGCTTGTGACTGAGACTTTAAGTTTGTCTGTATCTCTTTGACTCTGCTTCTTGCGATCTATTTCTTTCCTGTTTTGCTCATTCAAGTAATCCATCATTTCTCTAACCTCCTCTATTTTTTTTTTGTATCAATGTCTTCTTTAGAAGCAGTTATTGCTTCTTTTACTGTAGAGTTTTGTTTTTTTTTTTCAGATTGGGTTTCCTCCATGTTTCTGTATATGATTCTTTACTTCAAATGATATAAATTTAGAGTTTTTTTTTATTTCACACATTAATTCTGCTTTGAGTTTCTCCTCACCATTCTGGTGTTGCTTATTTACTTTTGATGCAATTATTTCATAGATTTCAGTTTAGCTAGTATCCTCTGCATTTGTTCTGGGTGGGCATTGGGTTACCTCCATGTGTTTCTCCATTTGATTCTTTAGTTCAAATGGTATTAATTCAGAGATTTCTTTTTTTATTTCCAATCTGAGTTCCTCTATGGTTTTCTGTAGTTGTATCTTTATTTCAGAAGCTATTGATTCATTGATTTTAGCAGTGTGATTCACCATTTTTTTTTGTACAAGTGTCCTCTGCACTTGTTACGGGTGGGCTTGGGGTCTGAGATTGTGTTTTGCTCCTTCTCTCTGTCATTTTGTATAGCACTGTCTTCTGACTTTTGTTGTACAGCTTTGGTGTAGTTATAATGTTAGCTTCTACTGAAATTCAGGTGTCCATCTAGAAAGTTTAAATTTATCCAGTTGTGCCTGGCTTGGGTCTAGCTGTTCTGCTCAGCTCCTTCATGCTGTAGCCCTTGGGAGTGAACCTGCTGTGTCCCTCTGGCAAGATGTTCTAGACTAGCTGGGTGGTTCTGTCCCCTATTCTCTCTTCAAGGACTACAGCTGCAGAGTTTCACCCTAGGCCTGTATGCCAAGCCTGAGCTGCATCTGAAGGGGACAAGAGGGTTAGGGGAGGGGGGAAGCTCTCTCACACATGCCCTGGGCCTGAGCTAGGGCTGGATCAGGAACCCGGCAGAGGTTCTCACTCACTTGGGCATGGAGTGGGGAAAGACTGGTGGGAGGATCCCAAGGACGTGGAAGGGGTTCTCACTCACATGATGTGCCTGGGTTTGTACCAGATAGGTCCACATGGTGCAGGGTAGCCAGAAGCTGTCCCACACACTCCCTGGGCCTAGGCTAGGATAGATCCATGAATGTGGCTTTGGCAATATTTTTTTGATGAGCTGAAACCAATTGTTGATTATTTGATTTCCTAAGCAGTGAAATTTTGTTTATGAAATGTTTGCTGACCTCTATATCTTCAAGATTTCCACCTACTTTCTCTTCGAGTAGAGTTAGTGTTTCTGGTTTTGATGTTTAGATCTTTAATCCATTTTGACTTTATTTTATGGAAGGTGATAGACCAGGTCTAGTTTTAGATTTCAGCATGTGGAGAGCTAGTTTTTCCAACACCATTTATTAAAGAGGCTATCTTTCTTCTAGTAAAATTGTTTGGCAATTTTGTCAAAGATAAGATGGCTGAGTGTTTTGTTTTTTTTTTTAATGCCAAACTTCTTGTAGTTTCTCTCCTATTTTTTATTTTATGTTATTTTATTTATTTATTTATTTATTTATTATTTTATTGAACTGAAAATGTCAATCAGACAGTTTCAAGACATCTTGACAAGACAGATTCGATAAATTAATACATTGCAAATTGTTTTCATAATGTTTTGGTATCATACAAGGTGCATACATGATATTATATTTACAGATATTATTTTAGCAGATGTCTCTTATCAGTAAATTAAGAGTGTAGCTGCTTACTTATCTTATTTTTTATAGCTGAATTATATCAAAAATTCAATAATTATTTTCCTAGTGGATGACCATAGTACTAGAAGCTGACATGATATCCTGTCCAACCACCATTAGTGCAGATCTTGCCTCTCATAGGATTATGTAGAAGCACAGCGTTATCTATCCCAACTATACTGTCTATACACACACATCATGATTTTTTCTTTCTACACTCCTTCCTTTGTCTACACCTGTCAAAGGTGGGCACTCCATTGTCATTCAACTAACTTAGGTACTTGAACTCAATACCACAATCCAACAGTCCAGCATTCCACAACAATAGTGAGTTATTCAAAGAAGTTGTCGACCATAGCCATTTACAGCTCAGGTTAATATTATGGCCCCGCGATGTATACTTCATTTTTATACTTTTCTGCTGGATGGTTAAGACCTAGACAGTGCAAGACTTATATACCAACACATGAACTTTATATTTCTTATGTGGTCAGTGAAGCCCTCTCAGGGTTTATCTTGTAGTCCTGTACATTATTCTGTAGATCCTTTGTCTGTGTCATCCATGTGGATGAGTCATGGCCAATGCTTGACCAGTTTGCTCTCTGTGAGAGCCTGAGAGAAAGTTTTTCTCTTCATGTGACTCTCCCAAGGCACACTATAGAACTTCAATCTGTTTCCTCTATGGCTCCATAATCTCCTTGTTCAGAAAATTTGGAGCTCAACTGAGTTTCATGATGTTGCAGTATAGGTTCTCCTATGTCCTGAGTCTTCACTGACCTTGAAAGGCAAGGGCCAAAATGTTGGCTGGCCTTGTGGCTCTTCTATTTCTCCAACTCTATCTTGTGATCTTAGGTTGCTAAGCATCCAGAAAAAAAGCTGATTAGTATCCTCCAGCATATGCCATTCACTTTGCCTTATCTGAGTCAATTGATTTTAGTTATTGTACATTTCCTTTTGTATTTCTGCTTTTCGCTTGTTATACTAGGGAGACTATATGATATTTACACATGTGTGTCTGGTTTATTTCACTTATGAGTATATGTTCAAATGGCATCCACTTCAGTATAAATGCTTCAAACATATCATTTTAATAGCTGAGTAATACTCCATTATATAGAAATACCACATCTTTTTCAACCATTCCTCATGTGATGGACATCTTGGTTGTTTCCAAGATTTTGCTATCACACATTGTGCTGCTATAAACAGGTACACATATATCACTATAATACAATTTTCCAGATCCTTTGGGAAAATTCCCAGTAAGGGGATAGCCGGCTTGAATGGGATTTCTCGTCCTACTCTTTTGAGGAGTCTCCACACTGACCTCCACAATGGTTGTACCAGTCTACATTCCCACCAGCAGTGGAGGTGTTCCCTTTTTCCCACAATCTCTCCAACATTTGTTGTTGTTTGATTTCCTTATGATAGCCATTCTTTCTGGAGTGAGATGGTATCTCAGTGTTGTTTTTATTTGCATTTCATGAATGGCTAGTGATGTGGAGCATTTTTCATATATTTATATGCTTCTTTAATTTCGTCCTCTGAGAAGTGTGTATTCATCTCAGATGCCCATTTGTGAATTGGGTCTTTAAATTTGAGAGCCTTGTTATATCTTAGTTCTTTATGTATTTTAGACAGTAGTCCTCTGTCTGATTGCTTATTAGTTAGGATTTTTTCAAAGTTTGTGGGTTGTCTTTTCACTCTGTTGACAATTTATTTTAATGTGCAGAAGCTCCTTAAGAAGAGTTGATCCCAGTTGTTGATTCTTTCAAGTGCTTCCCCTTACTCATGAACTCTTTACCTACCCCTATATCTTCAAGAGTTCCTCCTAATTTCTCTTCCAGGAGATTGAGTGTTTCTGTTTTAATGTTTAGATCTTTAATCCATTTTGACTTTAACTTAGTGCATGGTGATAGAGCTGGGTCAAGTTTTAGTTTTTGGCATGTACAAAGCCATGTTTTCCAGCACCATTTGTTAAAGAGGCTATCTTTCTTCCAGTGAGCTTGTGTAGCCCCTTTGTCGACGATGGCTGAGTGTTTTTGTAGATGCTTCTGTGTCTTCTGTTCTATGCCACTGATCCTCAGGTCTATTTTGTTGCCAATATCATGTTGATTTTATCACACTGGGTTTGTAGTATAGTTTCAAATCAGGAATTGTGATGCCTCCTGCCTTGTCTTTATTGGCCAAGATTGTCTTTGCTATTCTAGGTCGTTTGTGGTTCCAAATAAATTTTAGGATTGATTTCTCTATATCTGGGAGGTATGTTGGTGGCAGTTTGATGGGGATTGCATTAAATCTGTAGAGCAATTTTGGGAGTATGGCCATCTTCACGATGTTAGTTCTTCCTCTCCAGGAGCATGGAATATCTTTCCATTCTCTGAAATCCTCTATAATCTCTTTTCATAGGGTGTTGTAATTTTCCGTGAAAAGATCTTTGACTTCCTTGGTTAAGTGAATCCCAAGGTATTTCATTTTCCTCGGTGCTATTGTAAAAGGTATTGTTTCTATTGTTTCCCTTTCAGTGTGCTTGTTATCTGTGTAGAGGAATGCTATTGACTTTTGACTGTTCATTTTGTATCCTGCTATGCTACCGAATTTCCCTATCAGTTCTAGTAGTTTCTTGGTGGAATTTTTGGGGTCTTCCAAGTAAAGTATCATGTCATCTGCAAATAGTGATAATTTAACTTCTTCTTTTCCTATTCTTATTCCTTTTATTTGTCCCTCTTTTCTAATGGTTGTTGCTAAGGATTCCAAGACTACATTGAATAGGAGGGGCGATAGAGGACAGTATTGTCTTGTACTTGATTTAAGAGTAAAAGATTTCAGTTTTTCCCTATTTAGGATTATATGAGCTTTTGAGTTGTCATAGATGGCTTTTATCATGTTAAGATAAAGTCCATCTATTCCAATTTTCTGTAGGACCTTGAACATGAATGAGAGTTGGACTTTGTCAAAGGCTTTCTCTGCATCAATTGAGATGATCATATGGTTTTTAGATTTTAGTCTATTAATGTAGTGTATTACATTTATAGATTTTCGAATATTGAACCATCGTTGCATCCCTGGGATGAATCCTACCTGGTCATGGTGTATGATCTTCTTGATGATTTGCTGTATTCTATTTGCCAGGATTTTGTTGAGTATTTTTGCATCTATGTTCATGAGGGAGATTGGCCTGTAGTTCTCCTTTTTGGTTGTGTCTTTCCCTGGTTTTGGAATGAGTATTATACTTGCCTCCAGAAAGATTTTGGGAGGACTTTTTCCTTTTCAACTTCATGGAAGAGTTGTGGAGTGTGGGGATTATATATTCTATAAATTCTTGTAGAATTCAGCTGTGAGTCCATCAGGACCTGGACTTTTCTTTGTCGGTAGGCTTCTTATGTTTTGCATTTCACTGGATGTTATTGGCTTATTGAGAGTTTTTATGTCTTTTTGATTCAGTTTTGGTAATTTGTACCTTTCGAGGAATCTGTCCATTTCTTCTATGTCTTCTATTCTGTGAGCATAAAGATTTTCGAAGTAACTATTGATATTCTTCTGAATTTCCACTGTGTCTGTGGTGATTTCACCCTTTTCATTCCTTATTGCTTGTACTTGAATTTTCTTTTGCCTCTTTTTGATGAGGTTGGCAAGAGCCTTATCAACTTTATTAAGATTTGTGGATTCTTTGAACTGTTTTTTTCATCTCAATTGAATTAATTTCTGCTCTAATCTTTATGATTTCTTCCCATCTTTGTGCTCTGCATTTTGTTTCCTCTTCTTTTTCTAGTTTTTGGAGGTGCAACATTAAGGTATTAATTTGTTCCCTTTCTGTTTTCCTAATGTGTGAGTTCATAGCTATTATTTTCCCTCTAAGAACTGCTTTCTTCGCATCACATAAATTCCCGTAAGTTGTACTTGAATTTTCATTTAATTGTAGGTATTGTTGAATTTCTTGTTGAATTTCTTCTGCAACCCATTGATTGCTGAGTAGGGTGTTGTTTAGTTTCCATGAATTTAGTGGGTTTTTCTGGTTTCTTTTGTCATTTATTTCCAATTTCATTGCATTGTGGTCAGATAGTATGCACGGGATAATTTCTATTTTCTTGCATATACTTAGGCATAACCTCTGCACTTGTATGTGGTCTATTTTGGAAAATGACCCATGTGCAGCTGAAAAAAATGTGTATTCAGCTGTGGTTGGTTGCACACTCTGTATATGTCCACCAGGTCCATTTGTTCCAAGCTCTGGTTCAGTTCTGTTACTTCCTTGCTACTTTTTTGTCTGGTTGACCTATCTTTTTGAGATAAGGGCGTATTAAGGTCTCCTGTTAAGATTGTCGTCTTGGATATTAGAGTTTTCATGTCTCTTAAGATTTGTCTTACATAGTTGGATGCTTCTGAGTTTGGTGCATAGATATTTAGGACTGTTACTTCTTGCTGTTGAATTTTTCCGCTGACCGATATATAGTAGCCTTCTTTGTGTCATTTGATCATTCTTGGTTTGAAGTTGAGACTGTCTGAGAACAGAATTGCTACTCCTGCTTTTTTCTGAGGTGCTGGGGCATGTAGTATTGTTTTCCATCCTTTGACTTTGAGCCTATGAATGTCCTTTGAGTTAAGTGTGTTTCTTGTATACAGCATATTGTTGGATTTTGTTTCCTAATCCACTGTGCCAGTCTATTTCTCTTAGTTGGAGAACTGAGTCCGTTTACATTGATGGGTATAATTGAAATGTGGTGACTTATGTTTGTCGTATTTACATGGTATTGTTTACTCCTTTGTAACCTGTGTTTAATTGAGTGTCCTGTTTAGTGGGTTCCTTCCATTCACATTCATGGAGTTCTGGTCATTGTGTTCTCTCTCTAGAACATCTTTCAGCAGCCTGTGAAGGGATTTCTTTGTCCTCATGAAATTCTTTAGTTGTTCTTTGTCGTGGAAGTATTTCACTTCTCCATCAAACTTGAAAGAGAGTTTTGCAGGGTATAGTAGTCTGGGTTGGAATTTGTTTTCGTGTAGGACTTGAAGAACTCTGCTCCATGCTCTCCTTGCCGTCATTGTTTGTGTAGAGAAGTCGGCTGTAATTCTGATGGGTTTTCCTTTGAATGTGAGCTCCTTCTTCTCTCTAGCAGCTTTCAGTATATTATTTTTGTGTTGGATTTCTGCGATCTTAACTATTATATGTCTCGGTGTGTTTC
>PVKA01028983.1:0-28792 GCA_004027165.1 Ctenomys sociabilis
CTCCTACTTTCTCTTCCAGGAGATTGAGTGTTTCTGTTTTAATGTTTAGATCTTTAATCCATTTTGACTTTAACTTAGTGCATGGTGATAGAGCTGGGTCAAGTTTTAGTTTTCGGCATGTAGAAAGCCATGTTTTCCAGCACCATTTGTTAAAGAGGCTATCTTTCTCCCAGTGAGCTTGTGTAGCCCCTTTGTCGAAAATAAGATGGCTGAGTGTTTTCGTAGATGCTTCTGCATATTCTAGTCTATTCCACTGATCCTCAGGTCTATTTCGTTGCCAATACCATGCTGATTTTATCAAAGTGGCTTTGTAGTATAATTTCAAATCAGGAATTGTGATGTCTCCTGCCTTGTCTTGATTGGCCAAGATGGCCTTTGCTATTCTAGGTCGTTTGTGGTTCCAAATAAATTTTAGGATTGATTTCTCTATATCTGGGAGGTATGTTGGTGGCAGTTTGATAGGGATTTCATTAAATCTGTACAGCAATTTTGGGAATATGGCCATCTTCACAATGTTGGATCTTCCTATCCAGGAGCATGGAATATCTTTCCATTTTCTGAAATCCTCCATAATCTCTTTTTGTAGGGTGTTGTAATTTTCCGTGAAAAGATCTTTGACTTACTTGGTTAAGTGAATCCCAAGGTATTTCATTTTCCGCAGTGCTATTGTGAAAGGTATTGTTTCTATAGTTTCCCTTTCAGTGTGTTTGTTATCTGTATAGAGGAATGCTATTGACTTCTGCGTATTGATTTTGTATCCTGCTATGCTCCTGAATTTCCCTATCAGTTTTAGTAGTCTCTTGGTGGAATTTTTGGGGTCTTCCAAGTAAAGTATCATGTCGTCTGCAAATAGTGATAATTTAACTTCTTCTTTTCCTATTCTTATTCCCTTTATTTCTCCCTCTTTTCTAATGGCTGTTGCTAAGGATTCCAACACTATATTGAATAGGAGGGGTGATCGAGGACATCCTTGTCTTGTACCTGATTTAAGAGTAAAAGATTTCAGTTTTTCCCCATTTAGGATTTTATGAGCTTTTGGGTTGTCATAGATGGCTTTTATCAAGTTAAGCTAGAGTCCATCTATTCCAATTTTCCGTAGGACCTTGAACATGAATGAGTTTTGGACTTTGTCAAAGGCTTTCTCTGCATCAATTGAGATGATCATGTGGTTTTTAGATTTCAGTCTATTAATATAGTGTATTACATTTATAGATTTTCAAATATTGAACCATCCTTGCATCCCTGGGATGAATCCAACCTGGTCATGGTGTATGATCTTCTTGATGATTTGCTGTATTCTATTTGCCAGGATTTTGTTGAGTATTTTTGCGTCTATGTTCATGAGGGAGATTGGCCTGTAGTTCTCCTTTTGGTTTGCGTCTTTACCTGGTTTTGGAATGAGTATTATACTTTCCTCCAGAAATGATTTCGAGAGGACTTTTTCCTTTTCAACTTCGTGGAAGAGTTTGTGGAGTGTGGGGATTATATCTTCTATAAATTTCTTGTAGAATTCAGCTGTGAATCCATCAGGCCCTTGACTTTTCTTTGCCGGTAGGCTTTTTATTACGTTGCGTATTTCGATTGGCTGTTATCAGCTTATTGAGAGTTGTTATATTTTCTTGATTCAGTTTTGGTAATTTGTACCTTTCGAGGAATATGTCCATTTCTTCTGTGTCTTCTATTCTGTGAGCGTAAAGATTCTTGACGTAACAATTGATAATCTTCTGAATTTCCACTGGGTCTGTGGTGATTTCACTCATTTCATTCCTAATCACTTGTACTTGAATTTTCTTTTGCCTCTTTTTGATGAGGTTGGCAAGAGGCTTATCAACTTTGTTTAGTTTTTCAAAGAACCAACTTTTTGATTTGTGAATTGTTTGACCTGTTTTCTTCATCTCAATTGATTTAATTTCTGCTCTAATCTTTATGATTTCTTCCCATCTTTGCGCTCTTAGTTTTGTTTGCTCTTCTTTTTCTAGTTGTTGGAGGTGCAACATTAAGGTGTCCTATAGTAAACTTTAGAGTGCAGATATGGGATAGCTGCCATTTCCAGACAGAACTTTATCACGTTGAGTTAGCACCCTGGAGTCGTGCTGCATGCCTGTAACACAAGCTACGAGCATGTTGAAGTAGAGGAATCACAGGCTCGAGTAGCTGGGTGACATAGAGAAGCTATGGCTCAAAATCAATAAAAATTAAACCTGGAGAGATGACCAAGTGATAGAGCACCCTCAAGCTCATTACACAGGTGACAAACACATAACTAAAAAATAAATCTCACTTAGCAAAACTTTGTAGTCATATTTATAAAAGTTCTTGGAGAAAATTATGACTTCTAGGACTTGTAGAAACTAGGTACCTCATGTTAAATCACAATGTCCACTGATAGAACAAACATATCAGACATTTTTCAGTAAATATGGTCAAATTTTCTTACACATATAAAATGTATAAATCATAGAACTATTTTCTTATTCAACAAATAATAAGGAACACTAATTTAGTAATAATAAGTACGTTATCTTAACACTCTTAAAATAAATAAAGCAACTCCCTCCCCTAATAGAGTTCAATCCCCAGTTTCCCCAAAGGAAAAAACAAAATCACTCATGGTCTCTTCCAGTCAGTCTTCAGCAACAGCATCCCCGTGAAACCAATCCTATAATTCTAGCATCAAAGATTTATTTATTGATTGATTTATTTTATTGAAGAACACATAGCAAAGAGACAGTTTCAAGACAAATTAACAGGACAGATTTGATAAATTAATACACTGTAAACAGTTTTCATAATGTTTTGGTATAGTACAGGTGCATACACGATATTATACTTACAGACATTATTATACCAGATGTCTCTATCAGTGAATTAAGAGAGTGTAGCTGTTTATGTATCTTATTTATAAGATAAAATCCTGAATTATACAACAGATTCAACAATTAATACTTTCTACTTTGTTATTTTCCTACTGGTTGTCCATAGTACTAGAAGATGAGGTGGTATCCTGTCCAACCACTATTAGTGCAAATCTTGCTTCTCATAGAATGATGCAGAAACATGGCATATTTACCCTAACTGTACTGTTTAAACACACACATTATGATTCTTCCTTTGTATACCTTTTTTGTCTAGACCTGACAAAGATGGGCACTCCATTGTCATTAAACCAATTTATGTGACTGAACTTGGTGACACAATCCAACACAGTCCAACATTTCACAATAATAGTGAGTTATCTGAAGAAGTTGTTGACTACAGATATTTATAGCTCAACTTATTATTATGGACCCTTGTTGTATACCTAATTTTTATACTTTTCTGTTGGATGGTTAAGACCGAGATAGAGCAAGACCTATATACCAAAAGATGTAGCTTTTGTTTCTGATGAGGTCAGTGAAGTCCCCTCAGGTTTATCTTGGAATCTTGTACCTTACTCTGTAGATCCATTGTTTGTGTCATCCATGTGGATGAGTCATGGCCAATGCTTGACCAATTTGCTCTCTGTGAGAGCCTGAGAGAAAGTTTTCTCTCCATGTGACTCTCCCCAGACACACTACAGATCATCAATCTCTTTTTTCTGTGGCTCCATAATCTCCTTGATCAGAAAATTTGGGGCACAAGTGAGTTCCATGATATTAAAGTACAGGTTCACCTATGTCCTCAGTCTTTGCTGACCTTGAAAGCCTAGGGCCAAAATGTTGGCTGGCCTTGTGACTCTTCTTTTTCTCCAATTTTGATCTGTGAAATTAGGTTGTTAACCATCCAGAAGAAAAGCTGATCAGTACAGTGAAGCATATGCTGTACAGTTTGCTCTAACTATATGACTAAATTCTTTTTAGTTATTGTACATTTATATTTGTATTTCTACATTTGACTTCTTATACTAGGGACACTATATGATATTTGCACATGTGTGTCTGGTTTAATTCATTTACGAATATATGTTCAAGTGGCATCCACTTCAATATAAATGCTTCAAGTTTATCATTCTTTATAGCTGAGTAATACTCCATTATGCAGAAATACCACAAATTTTTCAACTCTTCCTCATGCGATAGACAGCTTGTTTCCAAGATTTTGCTATCACAAATTGTGCTTCTATAAACATAAGTATGCATATATCACTATGATACAATGTTTTCAGTACCTCTGGAAAAATTCCCAGGAGGGAGATAGTTGGCTTGAATGGGATTTCCAGTCCTACTGTTTTGAAGAGTCTTCACACTGATCTCCACAATGGTTGTACCAGTCGACATTCCAATCAGCAGTGGAGAAGTGTTCCCTTTTCCCCACAACCTCTCCAACATTCGTTGTTGGTTGATTTCCTTATGATAGCCATTCTTTCTGAGATGGTATCTCAGTTTTGTTTTTATTTGCATTTCACCGACTGCTAGCAATGTGAAGCAGTTTTTCATGTATTTATTAATTTCTTTAATTTTGTCCTCTGAAAAGTGTGTATTCATCTCAGATGTCCAATTCTGAACTGGGTCTTTAAATCTGAGTGCCTTGTTATATCTTAGTTCTTTATATATTCTAGACAGCAGACCTTTGTCTCACTGCTTATTAGTTAGGATTTCTTTCAAAATTTGTGGTCATCTTTTCACTTTGTTGACAATTTCTTTTGAAGTGCACAAACTCCTCAAGAAGGGTTGATCCCAGTTGTTGATTCTTTCAAGTGTTTCCTGTGTGTATACATGTTTGTTCATGAACTCTTCAAATACCCCTCTGTCTTCAGGAGTTCCTCCTACTTTCTTTTCTAGGAGATTGAGTGTTTCTGTTTTAATGTTTAGATCTTTAATCCATTTCAACTTTAGCTTAGTGCATGGTGTTAGTTTTCAGAATGTAGAAAGCCAGGTTTTCCGGCACCTTTTGTTAAAGAGGCTATCTTTCTTCCGGTAAGCTTGTTTGGCCCCTTTGTCGAAGATCACATGGCTGAGTGTGTTCTTAGATGCCTCTGCATCTTCTAATCTGTTCTGCTGATCTTCAGGTCTATTTCCTTGCCAATACCATGTTGATTTTATCACAGTGGCCTTGTAGTATAATTTCAAGTCACAAATTCTGATGCCTCTTGTCATGTCTTTGTTGGCCAGGATGGGCTTTGCTATTCTAAGTCTTTTGTAGTTCCAAATAAATTTTAGGAATGATTTCTCTAGCTCTGGGATGTATGTTGGTAGCAGTTTGATAGGGATTGCATTAAATCAGTACAGCAATTTTGGGAGTATGGCCATCATCACAAGGTTGGTTCTTCCTATCCAGGAGCATGGAATATCTTTCCATTTTCTGAAATCCTCCATTATCTCTTTTCTTAAGGTGTTATAATTTTCTGTGAAAAGATCTTAGACTTTCTTGGTTCAGTGAATTCCACAGTATTTCATTTTCCACAGTGCTATTGTAAAAGGTATTGTTACTATTGTTTCCCTTTCAGTGTGCTTGTTATCTGTGTAGAGAAATGCTATTGACTATTGAGTACTGACTTTGTATCTTGCTATGTTACTGAATTTCCATATCAGTTCTGGTAGTTTTTTGGTGGCTTCCAGGTAAAGTATCATGTCATCTGCAAATAGCAATAATTTAACTTCTTCTTTGCCTATTCTTATTCCTTTTATTTCTCCCTATTTTCTAATGGCTGTTGCTAATGACTCAAAGACTATATTGAACAGGAGGGGTGGTAGAGGCCATCCTTGTCCTGTACCTGATTTAAGAGTAAAAGATTTCAGTTTTTCCGATTTAGAATTATATTAGCTTTTGGGTTGTCATAGATGGCTTTTATCAAGTTAAGGTAGAGTCCATCTATTCCAGTTTTCTTTAGGACTTTGAATATAAATGAGTGCTAGACTTTGTCCAAAACTTTCTCTGCATCAATAGACATGATCATGTGGTTATTCGATTTCAGTCTATTGATATAGTATATAACATTTATAGATTTTCAAATATTGCACCATCCTTGCATCCCTGGGATGAATCCTACCTGGTCATGGTCTATGTTCTTGGTGATTTTCTGTATTCTGTTTGCTATGATTTTAATGAGTATCTTTGTGTCTATGTTCATGAGGGAGATTGGCCTGTAGTTCTCCTTTTTGGTTGCGTCTTTCCCTGGTTTTGACATCAATATAATACTTACCTCCAGAAATGATTTTGGGAGGACTTCTTCCTTTTCAATTTCATTGAAGAATCTGAGGAGTATAGGGATTATATCTGCTGTAAATTTCTTGTAGAATTCAGCTGTGAATCCATCAGGACCTGGACTTTTCTTTGTCAGTAGGCTTTTTATTACGTTTCATATTTCATTGGCTGTTATTGGTTTATTGAGAGTTATTGTATTTCTTGGTTCAGTTTTGGTAATTTGTACCTTTTGAGGAATCTGTCCGTTTCATCTGTGTCTTCTATTCTGTGAGCATAAAGATGCTCAAAGTAGCTATTGACAATCTTCTGAATTTCTACTGGGTCTGTGGTGATTTCACGCTTTTCCTTTCTTCTTGCTTGCATTTGAATTGTTTCTTTCCTCTTTTTGATGATGTTGGCTAGAGTCTTATCAAGTTTATTTATTCTTTCAAAGAAACAACTTTTTAATTTGTGGATTCCTTGAACTGTTTTCTTCATCTCAATTGAATTCATTTCTGTTCTAATCTTTATGATTTCTTCCCATCTTTGTGCTCTGGGTTTTGTTTGCTCTTCTTTTCCTAGATGTTGCAGGTGCAACATTATGGTGTTCATTTGTCCCCATCAAAGATTTATTTTGTATACTTGTAATCTTGAAATTCAAGTAAATGAAGTAATTGTGATTAGACATACTTTCCACATAGTATTTAGTGTTCAAAATAATATTGGGGAGTCTCCTCCACATTGATGATATATTTCAAAAACTCATTTTTACTATTAAGTAATAGTCATATCATAAATATATTAATCTAATCAAGATTCAAGCTTGGGCATCATAGCAATTGGCAAGATCCTGTCTTAGAAAAGAAGAAGTGTGGTAACTCAATAGTAAAGCCATGGTTCTGTTTAACTTTTCATATATTTATATTTTTTAGCCCTCTTTTTAAACGGCAAATATTATAAAATGCCAAAGTAATAACAATGAAAATGAGGAAAAAGAGGAGTAGAGGGAACAGGTGGAGCAGGGGAATATGAGGACAGACAAGGACAAGAGAAGCAGAAGCAAAGGACAAGGATGACACAGGGTGACAGAATCTGCCATTCCATTTTGTTGTCAATATACCTTGGATCAACTGCAATTTGGGACTATGATGCTATAAGCCTAGTTAGACAAATTTGTAGATATATGCAGATATAACTACAGGATTTTCTAAATTTTCTTTTTAGTTTACAAATGTCTCCTTCTAATGCTAATTTGCTAAGATAGTACATCATGAATAAATTTGGTTTGCTTTCAAATATTTTCATTGCTTTTTCATGTGGTCATACCCATTATTCTGATATTTGATCTGTTTTACTGAGAATTTTTTTTATTTCAAAGCAAAAAAAATAAAATTTCAAAAGAAGATTATAGGAGCATACCAATGGTTAACTCATTGCATACTGTTATAATTAAAATGCTCAGAGTACAAAATATACATATTTAATTGTCCAAAAGATATTACCACAAACATTTATTTTGAATGAACTGAGATAAATGAATAATATTTGTTTTTCCCTTCCTTCTTTTCTCCTTTCCTCCTTCTCTTTGCTTTTGAGAAGTTTCTTCTCATGTCCCAGTATCCACTGGGCATTGTGGATCTAATTTACTCTTTCATCTTCTCACACAGGGAGCCAATATGATGTTTATACATGTGCATCTGGTTTATTTCACTTAGGAGTATGGAGTTGACCCATAAAAGTCTCTAATTTGTTCTTCTTTATGACTGAGTAGTGCTCTGTTATACAAAAAGGTCACCTCTTTTTTGTCTAATCACCAGTTGGTGGGCATTTTTGGGTTGTTTCCAAGAAGAGGCTATTACACTTTGTGCTCCCACAAACATAGGTGCACATATATCACTGTGTTGCATATTTTTAATTTTTCTAGGAAAATACCCAGCAAGGGAATAGCTGGTTCATGATTAATTTTACAATATTGAATGAACTTTATATTTCATATATGTCTTTATTTTTCCTGTACAAAAAAGTTTATCACTGTGCTTCATTTAATTTCTAATATTTTGTTAAATATTTTTATCAGTGTTCACAAGACAGATGTCATTAATCTCTCTCTGTAAGGTTTTGTATCAAGAATACACTTAACACAAAACAAGAGATTTCATATGACATTATTAAAAAGTTTCAATAATTTTTATAGAAATACTTAATTTACTGGAAAATCATATGAGAAAAACTCTTAAAATCATAGATGCAGGCAAGGATTCTTTGAATAGAATCTCAACTTTGCACATGAAATAGCACCAAGAATCAACAAATGAGATCACATCAAATTAAAAATCTTCAGCAGAGAAAAAGGAAAACAGCTAACAAAGAGACAGAATAGGAAAAATTTTGACACCTAAACATATAGAAAGCAATCTTTCATATAAGAAGAATAAAAAATAGGCAACTGAAATGAATAGACATGTCTCAGAAAGTACAAATGGCCCAAGTGTGAAGAAATGTTCGATGTCACCGGCTACGAGAAAATGCAGATTAAAGCTGCACTAAAATTTCGCCCTATCTCAGGTAGAATGGCTATTGTCAAGAAATCAAATAGTAACAAATGCAGAGAGGGTGAAGGGAAAGAGGAATCTTATATTTGTTTGTGCAGTATAAACTAGTACAACCACAATGGGCACCAGTATGGAGATTCTTCAAAATATATAACTAGAAATTTCATTTGACCCAGATATTCTTAGTATTTTCCCCAAACAAAGACATGATAACTATTACAAATAGTTATACAAATTCCCAGGTATACAGCAACACAATTTCATATCTAAATCTTGAAATCAACCTGTATATATATATATATATATATATATATATATATATATATATATATATATGAACTGATGGATGGATTTTTTTTTGAAAAGGGGGCATTCATGTACAATGGAGTACTATCCTGCCTTAAGAAGGAAAAACTTGAGTCATCTGTGAGAAAGTAGATGCTAAAAAAAGGGGAGGGATCCTTCTTGAAACCGTAATGGTAAGTAAAATAAATCAGAAACAAATTTAAGTATTGTATTGCTATTCCTAGGTAAGAAACCTAAAATAAAGAACAACATAAAAGATAGATAGGAACTGGAACTAGGGGATTGGAGGCTTCTCGGATGGAAAGGAAATAGAGAGATGGAATGCAGGAGAGGGTAGAGGAGGGAAAGGAATGGAGCAGCAGTAAGGTGTGTTACATCCACGAGCCTCCTCACCACAGGGATGTAAACATTACCCACCAGCAAAACAGCCTGTGGGGGGATATGTCTGTAAACATCTTTTATAATTGATTTATCAAAGATATTTGTGAAAGTTATTTAGACTTTTAATATCTGCTTATTTCTGGAGTTATTTCAATGAACTTTAAAATGTTCCAAAGATATTGAATGAATTACTACAAAGCTGCTTATAACATTATTGTCTTACATTGTAAGGCTTCTGGATCTCTGGGGTATACCCTTCTCCCCCTATTTTTACTAATTTGTGTGCTTTTTATTTATTTTCTTTTCAGGAGTGTAGCCAAAGCATTGTTAATTTTTTTACAGTTTTAAAAACCAAAATTTGCTCTTTAAACATTTTCCCTACCTTTCCATCTGCTTTGTAGTATTCCATTCTACTGTCGTTTCTTATGGGTCAATTTTAATTTTTTGTCCTTGTCTGGTAGTGCATGCTTGCAGTACATAATGCACATATTCCTCATGTAGACTTCGTACGTGTGTGTGCCATGTCCTGCTTCCTTTCCTATCCCTCCTTCCTCAACCCCTGATCCCCCTCCCCATGAGGAGGGTCTTTCTCTCCACATCCCCCTATCTATCTATGAATTTGGTCTTCATAATTTAGGTTTTCATTTTCTTCATTCCACTTCATTGATTATTTTTCTATTTTCTTCTCTTAAAGTTTCGTATTATAGCAGGTTAAACAAATGATTTAAAACTTTTATCTTTATAATTATCTACAGTTAAATGCAGATTGCCTTAAAAGAAAAATTGTTCTTTCTCACAAATTTGACATACTTTATCATTATTATTATTCATAAATAAGTCAGAATATAATTTTTCTTTGTGATTATTTTCCTAATCCCACTATATATGTGTGTGTATATATATATGTGTGTGTGTGTGTGTGTGTTTATATAAATTTATAACATATGTGTATATACATATATATTGTTTCTGATACTGGTGATCAAACTCACAGCCCTGTGCTTGTTAAGGCAGGCACTAAAGACACTGAACTGCATCTATGGACTCCATGTAGACATTTTCTAAATTCTGTAATAGGACTTTTCTAGATAAGTCATTTATATTGATCTCTCATCTAACTTTATTTATTTATTTATTATTTATTGTATTTTAGGGAAGGGTCTAGAGAGTGTTCAGGGTGTCATGACTAGATCAGAATCATAGTGATCCACCTGTTTACAGCCTCCCAAGAGCTGGGATTGCCCCCGTGCACCACCACGCCCAGTCTCAATTGTTCTCTCAAACAACTCCTGGCCCTGTGCTTCTTGTAGACACTTTAATCCTCTGAGCTATTTGACTAGCCCTCACTTAACTTTATTAAAATAGTATGTGGTTTTCTATTAGTATTCACACTTTCTTTCATTTTTCATTCCCTAGATTAAAACCTATGTTCATTTTAAGTCTGTGTTGGAGATTTAGCTATAACACTTTGTATTTTTGTTCATTATTGCAACAATAGAGATTGCAGTAAACATGTATAACATGTTGTTATATAAGCATATAAATAACATACATAAAAGTAAGTGAAATTTAACAATTTTTCATTTAATGTCAACATTTTCATGCAATTACTTTCTTATACTTTATCTTTTTAGACATCTTAAATCTCATAGTACAATTTTATTTTTCCATAAACAATGTTTAAATGTTATAGAAAGTAACAAGTGATAATCTTTTTGCTTTTAGTTGCATGTTTCTCTTTTCTAACACTCAGAATTTTTTGAATGTCTTTCAGTATAATTTCAGTACCACCTTAAGAGCTTCCCTTTTCTTTCATATTGTGTGTTTAATAGTTTGCTAAGTAGATGGATTCTTCCTTCTCTTGTCTTTCTTTTCTCATCTCTTTTCTCTACCTGAAAACGTTTGCTACATTTAGCTGTCAAGATGTTTTCTTAAAAACAGATATTTAGATTTTCCCTACTTTTCTCGATTGCTCATTTTACTATCTCCACAAGGCTCTTTTCTCCTTGTCTCAAAACACTTGATTTCATAAAGACAACAGCTCTTGGATTTAGAGCCTGCCCAAACCCAGCATCAGCTCATCTTAGTTACCTCTGCAAAGATTCTATTTCCAAATAAGCTCACCTTCTGAAGCTCTACGTGGGCATAAATTTGAGGGATAGAATATTCAACTCAACGTCATATTTTACAATTTTTAAATGCAATAATTATTATTTTTTCTGAACCTCATTACATTATTTTTTGTTGATGAAGGTGTTTCTGTTTTGTTACACAAATAGTATGTCTCATGTGGCTGAAAATAGTCTCAATGAAGTAAAAGATGGGGACTTATTAATGTGTGTGTTTAAGTTCACAGCAGAAAAATAGCAAGAGAAGACAACTACAGGCTTATGAGTCTATTAGTATAAATACAAGTACATCTGAAAATATAATTATTCTTCAACAAGGCTGATAAAATTTTAAGTTAGAACTAAGACGATAAATACAAGAAAATTGGATTTTACTGTCCTAGTGATACATATCCCTTATTCTCTCAATAAAGGAAAAATTAACTGTTTTCTTTTTATAGAAAAATTTTACAAAGTACATTAAACAGTATGTCAGTGATATATGTGCAAAAACAGAGCTCCTAAAAATCTGTCTGCAGAATATCACTGCGGAAGTTTTTGCTGCATCAGCTTCATATAATGAGAGAAAGCAATCGCTGTCTCGTGTCTATCTAGTACACTGCTTCCCAGGATTTCTAAGGCACCAAGAGTCATTTCTCATTGCTTCAGGTGTATGTGTGTGTGTCTGTGTCTGTGTCTGTGTGTGTGTATGATACGTCATGCATTTCACAGGATTTCAATGTACTACTCAGAAATAGTTTGCATGTCAGAGTATTGCAATAATTTTTACTTATATTGGATGCTTGAAAAGTGCTGATCTGTATAGATGAGTAAAACAAGGAATGCAAATAAATGTATGAAATTTCGGTAATTCCAGTGCAGATTTATGCAGAGAAAATAATAGGAAGAAAACAATTCTGATTTTCTGTGAGTGAGTGATTGTGGGACAAAGTACTGAACCTTAGAAGTATAGTAAGTTAGGGTCACTAAGAAGGCATCATCGCTATGTTTTGTATAAAAACAGTGACAACAAGAATGTTTTACTTCTGTCAATATAAAACATGGGCATTCCAGGGAAAGATGCTCTAATGAATTTTCAAAATAAGGAATTTATTGCATAAAAATTATTTATGATCCCAAAAATATTAAAACAGTTTATAAAAATTCAGATTACTTTTCTAAATGAACATTTAAAATCTCAAATATTTTGAAAGAATTTTGGTTTTTACAGTTGAACCTGCAAAGAGAGATCTTTCCAAAAACCTAATTATGATAAATACTGCCCAGTCTTTCTTTCCTCTCTCTAGTGTTAGTCTCCATCAGAGATATTAACTGTGCTAATTCCTGAGAACAACACCACATGTACATGATAGACCACAACACTAAAAAATGTTTGTGCGCTCTCTCTCTCTCTCTCTCTCTCTCTCTCTCTCTCTCTCTCTCTCTCTCTTTCTCAGTGCCAGGGATCAAACTCAGAAACCTGTGCTTGCCAAGTAGGCTCTTATGCCACTGAGCTACCTCCCCAGCCCTAAGAAATCTTTTCTACAGCTGAGTGTCTCACCCAAACCAATTACACTCTCTTCTGGTTATTGAATCAGATGTTGATATCTCCTTTTGTTTTGGTGATTTTCAGGGTGAAATCCTTGCTTGGTTTCTAGATATTCAGATTCAATATCTAAAGCTATGTGAGAACCAGAGACTCTTGTTATCAAGTAGATGTATACATTTGAAACATTAGTGATTCATCAAATAAAAATATATCTGCTTCACTATTCCCACTTTGCAAGCCATCTATGGGAAATCTTGAGAGACTAGTTCTATCTCTAGTGTTAATGCTTTCCTAATAATTCCTTTGCATGTGTGTGATATCTCTGTTACGAGGGATTTGTCAACTGATTTCTACAAAAGCAAGCTCATTTATTTACACTATTATCATTTATGAGCCCTAATTTTCTTGGAGTGCTACCTCTTTAAGTCTTGATGAAAAAAAAAAAACCACAGAATTTCTGAGGCCGAGGAGATGGCTCAGTGAAATAAGTGCTTCCCTGGCAAGCACAAGGGACTGAGTTCAATCTCCAGTTCCGAAAAAAAAAAAAAAAAAAAGTCTTGATGTCTGGGAATCCAACCTTCCCTCTTATAGACAAAATTTCATAGCGGCAAAAGCTGATTTCAGTCATCAGAGGGTGGGCCTTCAATTTGGACCTAATTGACACATCTCCTTTTTCTGAACAATTTATCTGATTTTTCAGAGGTGTAGCTTATATTTGCATTTTATTTTTGTGATCTTGTAGGCTGTATGGAAATCTGTTCTTAGTTCTGAATAGAATGCTATTATTTTCATGAAGTCATTTTAAAGATGAGTAAGTCTTTCAGTGATAGTATTAGATTATGGTTTCAGAGCATAAGTCCTTGCTATAGTTAATTGTGATGTAATTTTGAATGCATGAGCAAATTAGTGGAGTAGATTGTGAGTTCTGGGAAGGTCTGAATGATTGACGTGTAAATTACAAAGGGAGGAAAGAAGAACCAGCCTGGATGTGGCTGGCACCAACCAATAGGCTTGCATTCTGGATAGAATTCAAAGGGAGAGAAGGAAGTTTACCCTTCTGCTTCTTTGGTAGAGCTCTGGTCTTTGCCACTGATTGAGAATGTTCATCTGTAGTTCTTTCGGGCTTCCTGCACACTCTTCACCCTGCCAAGGCAGACCCTTTGCCTGTCCCATACTGACTGGCAGTGGACCCCACATTCAGCTCTAGGCTTTCAGCTTTGCTTCAGATCCTCCAGCTTTCCAGTGCGGAGGCAGCCCTTCTGCAGTCTGACTGCACAGGAGGCCTCCCTTTTAAATCCTTTGTGGTAAATCTTCCTCTACTTAACCCTAAATTAATGGAAGACTCAAATATACATTGGATTACATATGGGATGGGGTTTTTTTTTCCAAAAGAAGAATTGTGCACCACTAGTGAACAGTTAGGCTCTTAATAATTTGAAAATATAACAAGCGTCCAGTCAGCATATGTGATCATAGGAAACAGGACGTTTCCCAGGTTGTTCAGCACCTTATAGATCTGAGAGTGCTCGTCAGCTTCCTTCACACTGCACTGTTGGAAGACTGGCCCATACCACTAGAGGACAGGTAACTCCATGTTGGGACCTGAATGGCTCTGTGCTGTGGTCCCAACCTCTGTAGCCCAACAAGGAGCAAGCTAGGAATCTATTATGGCCCTTGCAGAAAGCCCAACTTCCTATTTGCTGCTGGACCAGAGGAAATGGGAGGTGAGAAACTTCAAATTCTCTTCAATAAATATAATTGATGTTTACATTAGGCCCTATAACTTATACCCTAACTGCAGTCATTTGTTATGTCAAGAAGCTTTCTTGGCAGGTTTTATACGATTGCTTACATAATTAGGTGTTGGTGATAGGTGTGATGGCGTAAACCTAGATTCTTAGCCTACATATTGCCATGATAAACTATGCCTGACCCCAGAGTTGTAAAAGCTGGCCTGCATGTGAAACAAGTAACCGTAAGGAGGAAATCTACCCTGTGTAAGCTGCTGACCCTAAACAATAACAGGAAAAAGGTAGCCCAATGTATAGCAAGAAAAAAAAATCTGTTTGATAGGCAGGATCCATGCTACACATTTTATTTTAACTGTTTGACAAGCAGGATATATTGCATATTCTCTTTAATTATTCTTTGGTTTTATTTTTCTCTTTCTCTCCCCCCTTTACATACATGCACATCTTCTGGTCAGGACTGCTTGCTCACTTGGACTTTGAAACAAGGGTGTATGGTGATGGCTGCTGAGCTCAGAGAATAAAAATCTTAAAATTTTAATTGGCTGCTTGGATTCCTATATTGATTATGAACCCACAATAATAGGCTGTTCTGTTTCTCTATTTCTGCACTGGTCTCATTTCACTGGCCAAATTTCCAACACAGTATAGAGTAGGAGAGAGAAGAGCAATTTTCTTGCCTTCTTATCATAGAGAGAAAATATTCATTCTTTCATCATTAATTGTATACTAGTTGTAGGATTTTGTAGATGCCTTTTTAAAAGTTAATTATTTTTGCAGGCTGAGTCAATTGCATGTTGCATGCCAGCAACAATCCCCAATGGGATCAGAAGGCAGAGAAAAGAGAAGACAGCTCATCATGAACCATAAACCTAAAGAGCCATTTTTCTTCCGTCCTAGCCCCTTCTACTCTCAAAGTGCAGTGCAACTGGCAGCAGAAGCTCCGAGGTCTCCATTCAGCTTCTTCACTGTCCTTGGCAGTCCTAACCCATGTCTTGGGGCCACCTCATCATCCAGTAACCTTTCTTTCCAAATCACTGGGTACAGTGTCCTGGACCCAGGCTCCTGGTCTCAGGATATGATGGCCATGCTGTCCTTAGGGAGGAAGCTTGAAAGTTTACCCTCCTCCTCAGGTTCTTGATGCCCTTAATTCTAGGGCTATTGTGTGTTATGAATTGATGCCAAAAGAAACGAAGACCTGATGAATATAGTTTTAGATATCACACTGAGATTAGTGTTTCTGGAAAAGATTCCTGAGCCAGGGAAACTTCTCCCATTTATTGAGGGCCACAAACAGCTAAGGAATGTGTGTAAGTAATTCAGTGCAAACAAACTGCCACCTATATTGCCTTCTGGCATTCACCAGCTATTTTACATATCACTGGTTGGTGACTTCCCAGGTAAAGGAACAAAGAATAGACAGGCACTGCCTCCAGGAATCTGTTACTACCACGTCTCCAGCTTGCAGAGTAGTGAGGAGGATCCAGGTTCCTTAGGCCCTGTTCTTTGTTCTTTTGGTACAGTAAACTTCCGACTCAGATCACTATAAGGGCTTTTCATTAGATTTCTGATGACATGAGGACTCTCCTATAAATCACAGAACTCGCTCTACAGACTCTCCAGTAATCTCAGAATTCACTCACTCTGTCAGCCTCGCCAGAGTCCATTGCAGGCCCTTGAAACCTGCTTCCAGTGCTCCCATGTGGAGGTGCTTGATCATACTTCAGCACCTGGCCAGGCCTGTGAGACTCTCCTCTCTCTGATTCCAGAAATAAACAGTTCACAGAGAGAAGTGTCTCCCGACTGAGGGACAAAGGACAGCCAGGTATGCTGTTGTCAGTCTGACAAACGTCAGAGAGTCAGTATACTCTCCAGGCAAATTTGTAGTCCTGCAAAAAGTTAATTGCCCTAACCAGAGCCCTGGAGTTGGGTGCTGGTTTAAATCTTAAACTTTTCACAGGCTCAGCTTACCTCTCTCAAGTCCTCCCTGCTTAGGTGACATTTGGAAAGAGAGGGCTACACAAACTCAAAGCACAATTCTGCAACATCCCTGAAGAATGTCAGCCGTCATGGATGCTGCTTCAGTTAGCCATTATCGACTGTAAAAGTCAACAAGGGATCCAGGCAGATAGCACTTGCACTGACAATTGTGCAGACAGCAATCTGAGCGTGCGGGCTGGAATTCCTTAAAATGGGCAACGTGGACTCCACACCACACTGTACTCTTGTCTGCAATATATATACTCCTTAAGGAATTCACTAAATATTAAAGCAAGGCTTCAGAACAACCTTAGAGGGCATCTTACATATAGGTTATTACTAACCTACTTCTCCTAACTGAAAAGTCTCAGAAGTCTCCACCAAGCCACTTTTTGAATACAAAATTTCTCAAACCATTATTAGAATTCGTTTCTTACCCTTTTGTTCCTAACCCTTTGTAACACTCCCATTCCTCTAAAATTTGTCGTCTTAGCCCTTTTGAGATTCCTCATGGCAGCCTCTTATCAAATGCTGGAATTCATTGTTTTATTAGGACAAAGTATCAAAACAATAGCCAATTATCAGGATAAGGGCAGTCCCAAACCTGAAAAAAAAAATGCCCACAACTTGAACTATTATATACAAATTCTAAGTTTTATTATGTTCATGAGAGAAATTTTGGAGCAGTGATCTATCCTTATGTATCACCATCTAGTGTCAATATTGAAAGAATGCTGGACTTTTTACTTATTTTTTGTGACCATCTTAGCCCGCCCTGGGGGCAGGGCTGTTATGGCATGTGGTGCTAGGTTTGCTTAGGCAAACCAGGATCCTACGCTTGCCTAAGCTGGCTATAGCAGGTGCTTTAGACTGCTGAGCTATCTTGCTGGGCTGGAAAGCTGAATTTCTGACATTGAAGAAAGAGTGCTCTTCAGTACACTTGAAGAGTCAGTGCAGAATTATGTGATTGCTTGGGTAAATTATGTTATTGCTTCTTTGGGATAGGACAAATCAATTAAACCACGTGGTTCCTTTTTTTTTTTTTTTTTTTTGTATTTTAGGGAAGGGTCTATAGGGTCTTACTACTAGATCGGACTTGTTGTGATCAGCCTATTTACAGCCTTCCAAGAACTGGAGTTACGGGCACGGGCCACCGTACCCAGTCTCAATTGTCATCTTAGAGTGCCCCAGGGGTGGGGGCATGGCTGGCTGGGAAGGATTGAAACCACATGGTTCTCGTGCTTGCTTTTTGGAAAGATATTAATTACTGTTGAAATTTCTTTAATAAATATGGGCCCATTCTGATTACTTGTGCCTGTGTATATTATCTTTTTTAAGAAATTGATTTCTTTTTTTTTTTCTAAATTTGATTAGGCAATGAAAACGTTGTATTTAAGCATTCTTTATAATTGAAGGTAAATAAGTTTTGCCTATGTCACATTAGATTTTTTAAATACAAAAGTATCAATTCATAAATAAGATTCAAACTTTCACACAAATACCAAATTTTAAGTGGTTCCTCTACCACTGTGAAAATAGAAATTTCAAATTATTATTTTTTTTTGGTCCTCAGAATTAAACTCAAAGCATGTCCCTTTTTATTTAAAGTGTATCTGTGTATTTGTATTTTTCAGTATTATATTCTCATGTATTACATTTTAGGAGTTCTTAGCTTCTGAATGTCCATCTATAAAATGAAAAGATACAAAACCTTCTTTAGCCAGAAAGTTTTCCCAAATTAAATCAAATTCTAATCTACATAAAAGTGAAGTGTTTTAATTTTTCCAATATGAATAATTCTATGAGTGAAGTATAAAAGAACAACCTTTAAAGGTAGGATAGATTTCCAAACATATACATTTATAAATTGTATTTTCCATTATGACTGAAATAGTGCAGCTGGAGTCATGCTTCCTCCTTGGCTGTGCAAAGCCAGCTAGGCAGGGAGGCTCATGCAGGGCAATCTCAGCACTCAGGAGGCAAAAGCAGGAGGATCAGTATGAGTTTGGGGTCAACCTGAACTACATAGTGAGATCCTGCCTCAATGCCCCCTCAGAGATGTATAAATGTAATTGCTCAATACCCTGCTACAGTAAAGAGATGAATAGGATTTTTCTCTTTCTAAGTAATGTATAAGAAAAAACCTTGATATTCCAATCAATCCAGAACATTCATTTCTTCAAAAATGCACAGAAATTTTTGGGCCAGTGTATAAAATAAAAACTTGGACACAATGATTTATGAAATACCAACTTGGAGAAATACTTTACATTCTACTGATTGTAATTTTCAGGGGTTATTTGGCTCATTCCTTATTTTCACTGGATATTCATCTTTAAAGTAGGCATACAAAGAATGTATGAAATACTTTCAATAAAAGAAATTGATGAAATAAACTTAAGAGCAATTCCTTTTTCAGTGTACAGGTGGAAATACTTACTGTCTTTGCTTTGCTTCTTTAATCAGTGGTTATGTCTACTATGCTGTTTAAAGAAATCATGTTTGATTATGAGAATTTTAAGCTTTATATGACGTGATTCCCGAGTTTACAAACTTAATTTGCTGTATGATTTTGGTGAAGATGGCTGATTTGGGTTTGTGCGGAGAGATGGACCACGACTTGTTTGTCACCTAATGCAGAGTTTGCAAATGGAAATAAATTTTGCCAAACGCAAGGTTTTTATTTATAAAAACTATTTGCACATGGAAAGGGCTTATGAACCAAGTTGTGACTGTATTTATTTAGTGCTTCACAAATTCTGTATCTAAAACAAATAGGAATATATATATATATATATATATATATATATATATATATATATATATATATATACTGTAGGATATTTGTTTTACATCTAAAGAAATGTAAAACCAACTCTACTGTGGTATTCCAACATGGAACATCCAGTTAATTTGTTTAAATTATTGCTATTATCCGAAAAAATGAATAAACTACTCTTGTCAAAGCACTATTACTTTGATATTGCAGGGCCTTCTGCAGTACACTTCAATCTAACTGTTATAATCAGAGTTTACAAGGGAAACAATTTAATACAGGTCACATAATTTATAGGATTGTTTTATTATATTTACCCAAAGAGTTAAAGACAAAAGAGTGCAGGAGACCTGTCCCCACACAAGAGATACAAAGAATCCATCGGAGGTCCTTGGTTCCATAGCAATGTTTGTATGAGCCTACCTGAAGACCGAGAGACCATGTCAATGTCCCCCATGAGTCCAGCTGGGGGCCTTGGGCCCATAACAATGTCTCATGCAGGTCTGTGTGAAGGATATGCACTGGGATACCCCAAAGTTCAGTGGTAGGAGCTAGAAAGTCTTTGTCAGCCAGAAAAAGGATCTATGCCAGCAGACTGAGGGATTTGCCCTGGGGCAGGAGGGGACATTCAAGGTAAGGACCATAGCTCCCCCCTGGACAGAACTGCAGCCATTCTCAGCAACAGTGAGGGCCCCAGCTCCTCTGGTTAGAATAGCTAAGTTTATGTCAAGAAAGCCAGCATGACAAGCTTCTCCAGAAGCATTAATAGCAAACACCTTCCCCTCCAGTTCTTTGTATGGTATTGGCAGCAATCCTTGGTCAGACCTTTCACACTCACCACTACACTGATTCAGTTCAGCTGGGTGTTACAAACTGGTCTTCAGTTAATCCACAATGATTGGCTGAAGGTTTTGTGCCTGAAGGCTGGAGGATCCAGGACAAAAAGCCAAAGGGTCTGCATGAAGACCAGGAGCAGAAGACATGTGGTATTTCTTATTTCCCTCCTTATACTGCAGAGGTGACAAACTGCTCTCTACTTCATAGGGGTTAGAACTGATATGGTGACTTAGTGAAGCTTCTAAACTTCTCAAGTTGATGCAACCAATCAACCATTATGCTAATTTAAGAAGTTTTAACTTTGATTTCTCAATCTGAAGAGGTTTCTTATTGAAATGCCACTTTAACACTTTAAACCAGCAGGGGCCAGGGATACAGTTCAGCAACACAAGAACCTGCCTGGCAAGCACAAGGCCCTGAGTTTGATTCCTGCTATCTGAAAGACAAAAACAAAACGTTCCCTACCTGTCTTCTAAACTCTTTCCCAAATAAGCTTTACTTCCTCAGGATTTAAAACTTCATTAATTCTTCACCATAGGGAAAGCATCTATAGGCTAACTACAGATATTTATTTATTTATTTTTTTGTCTTTTTTGAGACAGGGTCTCACTGTGCAGTTCAGGCTGGCCTTAAGCTCACTTTGTAGCTCATGCTGGTCTCGAACTCACAACAATCCTCCTGCCCCAGCCTCCCTAGTGCTGGGATTACAGGTATGTGCCACCACGCCCGGCTAAATAAATTTGCCTTTTTTTTTTTTTTTTTGCAGAACCAGGGATTGAACTCAGAACTCAGGCCCTTGTGCCTGCCAGCAAAGCACTTATTCTACTGAGCCATCTCCCTGACCCCTTTAACTACAGATATTTTAAAGTAACCTTGACCCTTATGTTCTTGAGCTGGACTTTCTGCCAAGGCAATTTTGCTATCAGTCTTAATAAGCATAGCTGAGGTATTCTCAGATTAGCTCTTGTAGCAAGAAATTATCTCTCAAAATTTGTTTCTGAGAAAGTATACTTTGGCTTCTTTTCAAATGAATTTTCTGATACTACAGTAAAAATATTTTTTTGAAATTTCATAATTTTATATTTTGTTCATTAATTTCATTATATGTTACTTTTTCTATTGTTACCTTAAGGACTGATTTCACATAAAATTTACATAATTGAATCTATTATTTCTTCTATCTCTTCTTTCTTTAAGTGAACTTAAAGTCATCTGTTTAACCTGTTGACCATAATCCCCATTCTATACACCTCGTGAGGTTTATTTTGCTTATCATAACAATTAAAAGCCTATTATAAACTGGTTAACATTATATGTAAATAAAACTAATACTAATTTACTTCCACATTTATTCTGCCTCGTCATAGATCTAAGAGTGGAAGAAAAGAAGATAATATTTAAAATCCTTTTCCAATGAAGAAATAATATATTGTTAAATACAAGACTACCAAATATATATGGAAATTCATATTACTTAAAATACTTCCTTTTCATAAGATCTTAAACTAATTTCATCTAAAATTAGCTCCACTTGTTCTGCAAACATGGACATCATGGCTCAATAAAAATAGGAATTTCTAATACAAGTTCTTCTCAGAGATCTCCTACCTCCTGCATTTTGCTGATGACCACCAGGGGCTCCAAGGGTACCACCCAAGTTACACAGCACCGGTGGCCATTTCATTGAAATCCTGGGAAAGCAGCTTTGAATGTTAGGGGGCAATAAATCTTGCTCATTTCTACAGTTCTGAAGGCCAACTTCCAATTTATTGCCAAATATTTGAGCTAAAATTTTCTTTAAGTAGTGTGTAGTTTACCATACATCCACTATCTAAGGATACTGAGCATTTAGATTGAATTAAAAATGTTGAAAAAATTTGAAATTATACTAAAAATAATAGATCCATATTTCTTAATGCCAAATAATTCTTATCAGATAAAGCATCCACAACAGCACCAACTCAGAAAAGTATTAAGAATTATAGGCTACTAAAAGTTTCAAGGACAATAGAAGTTTTAAAAATTTAGCCATCGCATTGATCTGAAGCTACAGAAGTCTTGTGTAAAATTTTATAGACCAGTTTAAAAATCTCATTGGCTGTGTTTACATTTTTATGCTGCTTATGTCTGTTTCATGAATTCTCTATCCTTCAAGCACAGTACTGTACATTTCATAATCTGACACTTGGTCTTCAGAGATAATGAAAATAAGGAAACATCTACAGAAGCTCAGGCTACTATTATTGATTGGAGACTTTTGGGGATAGCAAGCAAAGCTGAGATGTAGGTAATGCTGCAGACTCTTCCCCCATGACAGCTAGCCAAAATCCAGACCAGAATTTTCATCAGTAAAGAATGCTGACCTGGGATGTAGATGGAACAGGACATAGAACACTTAAAATATCAAGGGCCCACTTACCCTTTTTTCTAGCAGTGGCTGAACTAATAAAGTCAAGGGTTATTGAAAATATATCTTTCTATCACAAGTATTTTTCTGTGGCAGTTATCACCACTGGGCCTAAGGGCTTTGACAAAGGAACTTTTTAACAGGAAAGCAGCAAGAATCAGCCTCAGAGCTGACTGGTGAGAGGCCCAAATGAGGGATTTAAAACAAGCTTGGAGAATACTAACCATTTCTCAGCAGGTGCCTTTTTCTCATAATTATAGATGCTACCTTTAAAATGTTCTTGTTTTCCTAAGAATTCACAGGAAATATGGCTGAATGAGCTAACTGCTTGTGCAGTTATTGTGAATCCTTCAAACTCCTCAGTTCTTTTAAGAATGGCTCTCAGCAGAAACAAAGAGGTAAATACACTCAGAAGAAGAAATTAAAAGTGTAAAGGGGTATAAAGATGGAGTCTTGATGAAAAATGGGCATTAGACATCTAAATCAAAACTGGGCTATTTTCTATATATATTTTTAAATGTTACTTTCACTATGGAGTAAGAGAGACTGAGTTAGTGATACTTCAGTTCTTCATTTTTTTATTTTTAATTTCTTCATGTCTTGTGACACTAAAGACTGGCAGAGGAGGAAGAAAGAACAAACCACAAGGCAGGGTGTGGACATGCAGGCAGGGTGGGCCAATAGGCAGCAAATGAGGAAAAGTCAACCCTGGGCCAGGAGTGGTGGCCTCCTCATATAAAAATGATTCATGTTTTATTTAATTTTAAATAGTAGTACAGTAATTGAGAGAAAATTCAAGTTCTTTTTAATTATCTTGTGAAAAGATGATTGATTCATGGACCACTTTCAGTATCTCAAAGGATGATTTCAGCCATAATAACTTCTATATTTTCTTATTTTACCATGTTTATCTTCTCAGTGTCTCTCTAAAAATATGCCTACCTTGTGTCAGATCTGTGATCACGTGCCATGAAGTCAGATAAATGCAAAGAAATCAGATAAACTCACAGAACATTTAGGGAAGTGAATTCACTATTGCATAAAACATTTCCTACTAAATAGAATGAACTTTAGTTTTTCAAGTGAGTATCTTTGCAAAAAGCAAATAATGTATTTTCCACAATCTATGTAAATACTGCACATAATAATTAGACTTACCAGTGTGCAATACTGAATTAAAACATCTCTGCAGGTTGGGCTTATAGAATTCCCCCTTCTGCGAGGACTCACTGGTTAGTTGTCAGGCAGGAATTCCTTTTATTGTCTCCACAAGCATGACAGCCATATCAGCCTCCCACTGATATTAATGTAGTTCTTCACATTAGGGATAAAGGTGCTTCTAATTTCAGAAACAAATCCTTCATTATTTAAATAACACCATAGGCTACTATTAGGTGCTTTTAACAAAACAGAATAACTGCATACAATCAAAGAATAATAGACACAAAACTATAGACAACTTTTACACATTTATCTCCATGGAACAGAAGCACTGTACATGAAAAAATCTTGAGATTCATTTCTACATGTGGTCAGTCATATATAGATATCATAGTTACATAAAAATGCATATTTACACATTTATAATGTATGTATCACAAAAAACATGGAAGGCATCATAGAACATATGTGTACTGTGTCAGTGAATCCCTGCAGTTTTCAATAAGGCCAGTATCATCAGTTTTTTGGTACAATGATGAAAATTAGAAAATATTGGTCACTTGCACAGGGTCACATGGACAGTAAGGATAAGGGCAAGTGTGAAAGACAAAGATTTGCTAAATACAAAGTTTACCCATCTTTTCTCCATGTCATTTTGGCTATTACTTTTTCAATACAGATTTTCATTATACATTAATGAATATTAGATTATAAATGGCTAACTGTATCCCTCCATCTGTTCTTAATTATGAAATGTTTCTATAAATTAAATAAATTGCACATTAATATGCAAGAAAGATGGACACTTTATCTCTTAATATTTTCACTTGTATCTTCAAATATTTTTTCGAATAGTGCCAGGTTTTAAGTGACTCATCCTCATAATAATTATGAGTTAAGGTGTTATTTGCTTTAATGACTTCCATATGAAACATTAATATACAAAAGAAACAAATGTTGCAACATGTAACCACTAGTGTATGAATAGTTGTCCGGTCCAGCGGGTCAGTCAACAAGGGTCACCTGGGAGAGGTGAGGGGAATGGAGGAGGGGACAAAGGACAGGAGACACGAGTATGGAGACAAGACAGGATTCTGAGCAAGTCTCATTTATTCAAGGAAGCGACTCGGCTTTTATAGCGGGGGAGAGGAAGTCAGCATCACCAATGACGCGGGCATAGCCTATAATCTTATAGGCTAGAGGCACTCATGTGATCCGCTGGGGGTGTATACGACAGGAAATCATGACGTGGCAGCTTTGCAGGAAGAGAAACCTACTTCCATAAGAAACTGGAGCCTCGGGGGCTACCGTGCCTCCCACAAATGGTAAATATTTGTAATAGTAATATATTTTATGGGAATTGCTTATTAGCTGTCACTGCATTTATGTGAATGAAAAGTAAATCAGATTTTAAAGATTTAAACTAAGAACTTGTTGTTTTTAGAAAATCATTGTTTAGGGCCAGCAAGATAGCTCAGGGGATTGAAGCATATGCTTAGGCAAGTGCAAGGACCACGATTTGATTCCTGGTGCCACATGCAGCACCAGCTCGGCTCCCAGAACAGGCTGTGAGAGTGGCCAGAGTCTGCGCGTGGTGGTGCGCATCTGTAACCCAGCACTGGGAAGGCTGAAAAGAGGAGAATACTGGGCACCATGAGTCCAAGCTGCGGACTCACCCTATAACAAACAAATACATTTAAAAATAAATAAAATTTGAATGTCATTGTTTATTATTCTAATAGTACTGATATAAAACTTGCTATTCAAGAATTATTTTATATTAATCAGTTAAATTTTGCATTTACCTATTGCTTGATTCAAATTTTGTTCTAAAAAATTTCTCCCACATTCACATTTTAATTCTTCCTGAGGAACCTCAATAAAGTAGTAAAAAGCTTTTTTTTATACATGAAACAATGAAAAGAAGGATTATATGAATAATAATGTAGGCTCAAATATTTCTATATAACACTGACAAACAACTACATGTAGAGAAGTTGATACTAAAAGATTGGTCAAAATTTTAAAAACTGAAAATGCCTTTCACTTTTACTTCTGTATGGTGAAGTTTAGAAGAGTATGCATAGAAGCAAGCATGTGACTGTTAATTACAAGATTATTAGTGATGTTGAAAAAACAAAGGACAACATCTGTTATGGTTTGTGTCTAGGTGTGTTTCCAAAGTCTCATGTAGTCATAGGGTAGCCTTCTAGAATTTGTGATTTACTCATAATCCAGTGCTGAGAGTAAGGGTGTGAGCTCTACACTGCCTTGGAGCAGATAGCCTGAATGCTGTACAAGGAAGGGAAGAGGCTTACTCTCTGCTGTGGCTCCTTCCCTCTGCTCTTGCTGTTAGCTGCTGTCATGAACTGCTACTCTCTGCCATGAGCAACCCTGCTTTGGATCCAGCCAAGTACAGACTGAACCCTCCACAAACTGTAACCTGTGAGTCAGATAAACCTCCCCTTCCTTAATTTTGGGTGTCAAGTATTTTATCCTAGTAATGAGAGAAAAGTAACTGAGACATCCTTCAGTAAGTAATGTGAAAATAAGCATGTATCAAAAGATGCTACCAAGGGACTCTCACCCTGACTAACTATATATGCCGATACCTGTGAACTAAGCAATTGCACTGAAGATAGCAACGTAGAATACCAGAGTCATGCTAGGAATGTCTATCATTCTGGTCTTATAAATACGTACTACTTACCATGTTATACCAACTACTTCCATACTGTCTCTCAAGTAAACGTTTGTTTAAAAAAGAAAAGAGTAATAAATTAAAACAAGACAAGAAAAAACAAGGCCATAGAACTATTGTGCTACAATAATGTGTACAGTTAGATTTCTAAATTCCTGAGTAAAAATATGTAATTGTTTATTCCTATTTTATAATTTTTAAAATTTTTCGTCTTCATATTCTGTAAGGACTTAAAGTTTAACATATTATACTTAATGGAAAATATCTGTTCCTAAGATGTTTGATATTCAGACAGTGAGGTTAAGTTCAACTGCCTATATTGTAGGGTAATATTAATAAGCTTCTCTTCTGGGGGGTTAACAACTTAAATTTTCAGACCAGAAATTAGAGAAAGAGAAGCACTGCAAGGGCAGCCAACATTTTGGCCCTAGCCTTTCAAGGTCATAGAAGAACCTGTACTGTAACATCGTGTAACTCAGTGGTGTCCCAAATCTTCTGATCAAAGAGATTATGGAAACACAGAGGAAAGTTAGTGATGATGTAGAGTGTGCCTAAGAAGAGTCACATGGAGAGAAAATATTCTCTCAGGCTTTCACAGACTGCAAATTGTTGAGCAATGGCCATGACTCATTCACATGGCTGACACTGATAAGAGATCTACAAACTGCTGTACATGGCTTCAGGGTAAGTACTGAGGAGATTTGACTACCTTGTCATATACAAAAGTTACACTTTTTGTTGTATAGATCTTGCTTTATGTTGATCTTAACCATCCAGCAGAAAAGTATAAAATCAAGGTATAAGAAATAAAGACATATTAATATGCTGAGCTGTAAAAGGCTCAAGTCAACAACTTGTGACACTGCCAGTCTTGTGGATAACCCACTACTGGATAATATTAGATTATTCTGCTGAATTCATGCACCTACAATGTGTGAATGACAATGGAATACACATCTCTGACAAAAGTAAACAAAAAAGGGGATATAAATGGATCATTTTGTCATGCAAAAAATGTATATCTGTGTATACACAATAGCATAAATATACAGATACTTTCTTTTAGTTCAATGAAAGGATGGTTTTGAACTAATAGCATGTAGAAAAGATATCATGTGTGCATCTTGTACTCATAACAACTACTACAGAGACAACAATATGCAATGTATTAATTTTTGTAACTGTACTATTAACATGTTTTGAAACTATCTCATTGCCACTTATTTTCAATAAAGTTATTAAAATATAAAAATACAGAATCCTAAATGCTAAAATAAAAAAAGATGTTACCAAGAAAATGAAGACAATCCTCCAAGCCAGAGAAAATATTTGCAAATAAGGTAAAATCAACAATACTTATTGGACAATCCTCCAATAAGTAAAATGATGACCTAATTCAAAAGTAAGCATACAGTTTAAAGACTTCTACAAAGAAAAACAAAAAGCCACTGAGCACACACATAAATAAGAAATGGGATCCCTGGCAGGCTGGGCCAGCCCCACCCCCAGGAGGCACTGAGACAGCAGTGAAAACTGTGCGTGATGGCCCGCATCTGGAATTCCAGCACTTGGGAGGCTCAAAACAAGAGAATCACTTTAGATCTGATCTACGTAGTGAGTGCGGACAAGTGACCTTGTGCTAAACAGAAGAAAACAAAATAGGAAACAGTTGCTCATGGAACACAAATCAAATGACAATCAGATAAAATTTCACAACCATCTAAAAAGCCACATTTCAAAAAGTATTAGCCCACAGGTATTGGTGAGGGGCTCTGGCCATTGCTAGAAGGAAGGGTAGTGTGTCCACCTGGAGAACAGCTTTTCAAAGCTACACACAGAATTACCAAGTGATGGTTCACAAATTCAGTGAAAGTTATGTATCCTAAAGAACTAAAAATGGGGATGCAAGCTGATAGTAATACATCAATGTTCACAGCAACCTTGTTCAAAGAAGCAAAAAAAGACACAATATACTGAAGAGCCTGTTAAGAGACGAGTTGGTGAATGTAATTTGGTATACACATACAATGGAATATTATTCAGGCACACACACTGGATACTTCAACATGGAAATACATTGAAAACATGTTACTAAGTCAAATAAGAAAGACAGAGAAAAGTAAATTCTGTATAATTCTGATATATATGACAGGTAAAACAGGAAAAATCATGGAAGAGACAAAG
>PVKA01028984.1:0-28783 GCA_004027165.1 Ctenomys sociabilis
TCCCCTCCCTGTCCCTCCAGCGCACCCCCTCCCCTTGCACAGCTCCCTGTGACATCTTAAATGTTTTGACTCCATCGTCCCCGGCTTCTGTCCTCTCCAGTCCCCACGTGGGGCTCCCAGAGCCTGGTATAGGCTGTGGTAACGTGGACCCCGACAGAGCCCCTCCGTCTCTGCCGCCTGTGACCTGGCAGGCGGGTCTCAGCACTGCCCGCCTCTGGTCCGCTGTCCTTGCCCTCTGCCCCTGCCTTCCTCAGTCTGGGTTCTGCGCTGTGGGACTCCTGTGGGCACAGACACTGGGCACCTGGCCCTCCACGCCCAGGCTGCCTGGCGCCGTGCCATGGCTCCTGCCCGGCCACATCCTTCCGTGCCCTGCCTCTGCCTCGAATCAGCCTCCTGTGCTTGCTTCCGTAGGCTGTGTGCTGAAATCAAATTCTGCTCTCAAACATCCCCAACATACTTTATACATGGAAGCCCAGAAGCAGAGTCCAGGGCTAAAATGCTCTTTTAAACAAAGAAAAGAGCAAAATTCCTGTTTTTGTTTATTCATTCACAATTCTGGTGATTGTACCAGGGCCTTGCATGTGCTGAGTGAGAGCTCTAGTTCCTTCAGCTGAGAAGTTCCTGAACCTTCAGGTTTTCTGATTGGAATTCATATGATCCCAGCTTTCTCCTCCATTGTTTATTCCCCCCCATCTTTCTTTTTGCGTGTGGCCAGCTCAGCCCACCCTAGGGGTGGGACTGGCGTGGCACGTGGTGCCAGGGATTGAACCGTGGTCCCTGCACTGTTGCCTTGGCTGCTGAGCTACCTCGCAGGCCCCAACTTCTGCTTGTTTTATGGGTAAATGATCTACCACTGCATAAAACTGAAACTCTAGGAAGGGAAGCTTCGATTTTGCCCCATGGTCAGATCATGTTTGAGTGTGCTGCAAATCAGCCAGCCGCAGCCGGAGCATGGTAAGTGCTTACTGATTGGCACCGTAGTCTGCACGGTGATCCGGAAGCAGCCCCGTAGTGGCCCTGGTGTGCACCATGGGACAGGTCACGTCCTTTCCGTCACAGTGGTCACAAAGCCTCCGATGACCCTCCAGTCTGTGCCCACAGAAGAAGTGGCCACCGCAATCCGGGCTGGGCTCTTTCTTTCCCTGCTGCCAAATCAGGAGGGCGGATGAGTTTGTTCTTCGGGTTCCAACTGCACCCTTGGCATAGAATGACCTCAAGTAATCCTTTCACCCCAGAGGAGCTTCTTTAAAACCACATAAGAATTGTTTGCAATTAATTACCGGTCACCTCTGTGTAGATGGACGCCGCCCACATGCTGACACTCCTCAGGAAACATTTCTCCTGAAGCAGCAGTATCAGAAGGCTTGAATTTGCTCGGAAAATCTTGTCACCTAGCCCTGGTCCTCAGGGCAGTCATACCCTCCCCTGTCCCTGGGTGACATTGCTCGGGTTGTAAATGTGTGGAAACAGTGCCAGTGAGACCCTTCCCTACCTGCATTCGAGGGGTGCCCCAGCAGCGAAGCACGGCCCTGACTTTAGGGAATTCAGCACCGATTTCACGCTGAGTTGGTTGTGGTCCGTTCAGGCAAAGTCCCAGTGATGCTGCACTTTGCCTCCGTCCTCCGGCTGCCCACGCAAGAGGACTTGGAAGAATAACATTTTAATGGCGTGGAAACTGCTCCCCACAGAATTATCTGAGAGAGGATTTTTCAAGGGTTACATCACTAAATGACCAAACAAAGACTCAGTGTCTGGCTGCAGCCCGCATGATCTTCCGCGAGCTGTGTTTTCATAATGATGTAGCAGGATTTAGACACACCCCCTTCCTAAGAGCCAAGAGGGGTGTTAGTGAGGATATCAGATCCGGGACTCGGCGCTGGAAGCCATGAGAGCAAACTAACCCTCTCCGCTGGATTTTCCTTCGTGCTAAGAGTGGAAGAGTGCTGGGTGTGGAAGGTGCGGACCGCGCACGGCTGCTGGGACCCTCGCCAGATCCTCTCGGGAGGGGCCATCACGGTCCCTGTGGCTCAGAAGGGGACACTGGAGGCTCTCCAGAGGTGGCATTTGCCCAGCTCCCAAAGCGAGGGACGGAGGCGACCCCCCAGGTAAACGGTATTCTCAAGACTGTTCTTCACATTGATTCTGATACAACAAGAAATAAAGGAAGAAAAATGTGGCCTCGAAAAAACACTGTCCCGGCACTCTGGGGAGCACGCATCATTCTTTATATGGAGTCTTGAGTTCTTTTTAAAAGGCTTTTTGGAGGGATAAAGAGAATTAATCTGAATGAAGCATCCTCAGGCTGCCTGTAAGGCTATTTGCCAGAATCCTTGTTTCTGCAGTGGGTTACATGCTCTGCCGCAGGGCTGCCTCCAGCTGACCTGATTTAGCAGTGAGCTCCCCTTTGTGTCTGAAAGGCTGATGTGACTTCACACAACTTACCATTGGCTCGCTGTCCTCTGGACAGGAGACAGCACCCTCTGATGCGTGCTCCCCGTGCGGCCGGACGGTGTTTTTTCGAGGCCACATTTTTCTTCCTCTATTTCAGTCTCGTTGTATCAGAATCAATGTGAAGAACAGCCTTGAGAATACCGTTTACCTGGGGGTCGCCTCCGTCCCTCGCTTTGGGAGCTGGGCAAATGCCACCTCTGGAGAGCCTCCAGTGTCCCTTTCTGAGCCACAGGGACCGTGATGGCCCCTCCCGAGAGGATCTGGCGAGGGTCCCAGCAGCCGTGCGCGGTCCGCACCTTCCACACCCTCCCTTGCCTCCGCCGTCTGCATGACCTTTTTCTTCTCACCCACCTCACCGACGCACTCTCAAGGCCTGAGGGCGGCTTTCTCCAGCTTGGCGCACTCGGTGTCCCCACCTTCCGTGCGCCTGGCAGCTGTGTTCATATTTGGGAGGCTGACAAAGGCACAAACGGCTCACCCAGTTTTCTCACCCCGCCTGTTAGGCCATAATTTTGCGTCTCGCTTTAGGACTGTCACATTAGGCTTCTTCCTTTCTCTGTCGCTGCTCCACCATCTGCCCCACGGAGTCCCTACAGCGACAGCACTTTTTTATGCCCCTGAGCCCTTACTGTCCACGCTGCCTGTCCTCCCCAGCCCACACCCACTGCATCCTCAGGAAAAGGCAGATCCAACGAGTTTGGGTAAAAAGATCAACGTCCACTTGGGAGTGGAGGAGGCGGCCTCAGCCACTTCAACGACTTCGTGAGGTCTTTCTGTTAATCTCCAAAGACTCAGTCCAACTGGTAACATGGAGAAAGCAAATGTAGATCCACAGCAGAAAATGCTTTGCCTTAGAGATGGGATGCAAACGTGGAAGAGACACAAGTCTTGTGAAAGCATGAGCCTCAGGCTGTGGGCTCCAAGGGCAGTGTGGGTGTTTGCCTCATTGTGGCTTCAGAAGTAAACACTTATTTTCCTACAACCCTTCGCCCAAATAGTTTTGTCTTGACATGAGGTTGTAGAAGTTGGACCACCCCCTCTGTGCCTGGAGTTTATGTTAGCATATCATATTGAGCTGTCTTGCTTTTAAGGAGGAGGCAAAGGAAAAAGCACAATAAGCTATGGTGTTTGGTCTGAATGTCTTCTGCAGCCCTTGTGTTGAAGCAGTCCCCAGCATGAAGCTATAAGAGGTGAGGCCTTAAGAAGTGATTAAGTCATAATGGCTCCTCCTTTCCAAGAGTTAATGACTACTACAAAGGCTCAAGGTACAGTGTTCCCTTGTCCTTCTGATGAAGCAGCAAGACACCATCTTGCAAGGGGGCGCAGCAGGGAGCCATGGTGGTGGCAGGCGCAGCCCAGCCGAGTGCTGCAGTGCTGGTGTCCCGGATCCCAGCAGTGTGAGCAGTCAGTCTGTGCTGCTTACAGCCTCCCTTATCTCAAGTGTTTAATGATAGCAGCACAAATGGAATAGGACACGTGGCTTGGGTGTTGCAGTATTGCTTCTGAGAATTCCGCCGACTGATAATGCTTTCCTTCGTTATTATATGTGAACATGTGGTGGGCATTTCAAACTTTAAAATTTATGATGGTAAAAGACACAGTAGGACTATTAAGTCCACAGAAACGCTCCTCCTCCCTTTGAACACAATTATCTTACTGTTCTTGCCACTGTTGGAAGTAGTCTACAGCTTATGTCTGCAGCACTTCTTCTCAAATAAAAACATGGCAGCGTGTGCTCACCCGCCTTCTCCCTGGCTCCGGCACTGTGTAGCGAGGCTCTCCCTCCAAAGCACATGGACCACAGCAGGTGAGTGTTCTGGGCCAGTTCAGGACAGCAAGGCATAGCTAACAGCATGCAGGAAAGAAGCCCTCAGCACTGCTGCAGGGAGTCGGGGGTGACGAGGCGGTGCGCTCGCACTGAGGGGAGACCTGGACGAGGGTGCTCAGCAGGGCAGTACATGTCTAAATTTTAAATATTCAGTGTATTTTTCTCACGCCCAGCATAGGCCAGCTACTGCAGGCATGTGCTATCTCTCAATACGCAAGAGAAACTTGGAGAAGAAACATGTTGGAGGTCGACTCTGTCTGCGTTCTGCCCTGCTGAGCAACTGAATCCACAGGCAGACAACCCCGAGCCTATGGAGAAAGCAGAGCTCGGACGGGCATCCGGTAGGCCCAGCCGGCCCACGGGCTCAGCAAGCAGCCACATGGTGTCTGTCCAGTGCAGCAGAGAGCTGGGGGTGGGGTCACCGCTAGACTGACTGGGGATCAATCAGGTTAATCTCCATGAATTTTACCTCTGCTTCAATTCGGGAGCAACAAGGAAGAGCCAAACGGTCCAAACCAAGTATCCCAGGTCCGTCTGGATGCAGGGTGCTCACGGCTGTGAAGCAGAGGAGGGCCCCGCTCCAGGCTGTGGGGAGCACAGCCTCTGAGCCAGGCCTGGCCAGGCGCTGTTTCCAAGAGACCACAGAGATGAGCAGTGAGTATTCAGGAACCTTCCAAGCAATTATGCTCTATTCTTCCTAATTATACTCAGTGAAATGTAATTTTATGTCTGTTGATTCTAATAATAAAAAGCCTTGCTTTATCATTTATACGTCTTATTTCATTTCTTTAGCAACTCATTTCTACCGTGCATTATGAGACTATCTGTGAGGGATGGACCAAAGCTCACAACTGAAGTTGACTGTCCTCTGAGGAGAACGCACAAATCACTGTGCAAAGGCCGGCGGATGGCAGTGGGTTGTCAGTGGATGTAGTGAATACTCCTGGAAAGAACAGGAAGTGGGGTGAGGGAGCACAGCCATTTGTCCAATACACACAAGGCCAACACACTTCTGAGAGCATGGGATTCCCGCCCCACATTTTCTGTGGGAATTTCAGGCCTCATATTCTAAGTTTTCCTACCATCTGAGCTGTCCTCTTAAGATCGAGAAAGTTAGTGCCTAAAAAACCTAAACAAAGAGGAGTTTGGCCAGCACACAGTATCAGTAAATTCCTGCAGAAAACTAAACAGTAAAAGATTCAGATTGCTTCTGGATAGCAAATAGTAACAGGGATACAGACAAACTAAATGTATTGGTATCTTGTTGGCATGTTAGTCTGCGTTTAATTGAAAACAACTGTTTGGAGGGGCAGAGTCCAGCTTGCACATGCTAGGATCAGTCAGGGCTGTTCCCGGTGGGTCTGGGAAATGTTCCCTGAGGATGCAGCCCATTCCAAAGGCTGGTTTGGCAAGGGTGTGCATGCAGAGAGGGCCCTGGGAAAGCCTCACTGGTGCACCTGCCAGCACGCACAGTGCCTTTACCAACCAACCCTGTGTCCAATTTTAGCTTTCTCTTCCTTGTTATCTCCTTAGCCAACAGAACACCGATGAAAATGATAATAACAACTAGCACCCTGGGAGAAACATTGCCTAAGCACAGTGGTCTCCAAGTGGCTTCCCCAGCACAAGCTCAGACACTGACGCCTGGGTTTCTGCCCTCCTGAGCACCTATTTCTGTCCCAAATGCTCAGCCCTTTTGGCCACCTGAACCAAGGGTTTGCAGTCACAGACCTCCCCGGGCTACGCGGGACTGATGACATCTCCCACAGGACACATTCCTCGGGCAGTGGACAGACGCAACTCCGTAACTCAGGAGAGTGAAGCCAAAGGGTGGTGAGGTAGGTACATCATGAAAGGCAATCCTTAGTCCACTTTGATGTTGTTGGGTTTGCTTTCTTTTTTCTTTTGGTAAATCAGCTGCACACACTGATATATAAAAGTGAGTTCAACCCACTAATATGGCGTAAGCCTGGGATTGAGAATAGTTTCTTGTAGTTTATGGCTAAGGACAGATTGGGCCTCACCACCACAATCTGGAACCTCAGCCCTGGGTGCTGTCACTATGCATGGAAATAGTACTCTGAGGGAAAGAATTAAAATTAAATATGGTCATACAGGTGGGTCATGCAAAGCAGTTTCTGTTCTTATAAGAAATAGAAAAGACACCAGAGCATTGCCTTCTCTTCCCTTCTTCTTTCTTTCTCTGTTCTCTGTCACTATTTCTCCCCCTCCTCTGCTCTCTTTTCCTTTCCCTCTCCCCTCCCCTCCCCTCCCTCCCCTCCTCTACTCTCCTCCTCTCCTCTTTTCTCCGAGGACACAGAAAGCTGGAAGAGCCTGAAGCCTTACCAGAGGCTAAGTGGGCCACATCTTCCCAGTGAATTTCCCACAAGGGAACTGTGAGGAGAGCTGTGAGCCACCTGGGGTCCGAGGCTCCTGCACAGCAGCCTCTCTCTCAGAGATAGCGCCTCTTCCTCATGGGCCCTAGCACAGAGCCTACTGCGAGAAGCTTGTGGGCTTCTCCTACACACAGAGCAGTTGACCTGCCAAGCTCAGGTACCTGAACCTCAGGAGGCTCCTGTGTTCCAGAGACTCCCTGGGTCTTTCGTAGAGGCCCCCATGAGCTGCGTACCTCACAGCACCTACTCCTTCCTGGGGAAGCCACAGGGAAGCCTGGGCCCATGGCACCCCTCAGTCTCTCAGCTCCAAACACCTGTTTGTGGGAAACTCTAGCAGTGCGCTCCTAGCCTCGAGGCAGCTACTTTGGCATGTCTGTGCCATTCCGCACCCGACAGAACTCATGTAGGGTGACCTGGAAGCATCTTCATGAACTGCCACGGCCTCCAAAGACAGAAGCATGAATGCCGCATACAGTATGTGTTTACATTTCAAGAATTACAACACAATTCCATTATTCCTCCCCCTCACTTCAAGAGCACTCATCCCGCGGTTCTCGGCAATATGCCCTCTACTACAACTTTTTTAAACTCTGAAAAATTCACCATGTATTTCAACCGCTCCTTGTAACAGGCGGATTCATCCTTATTTCTGGCCCCCCTCTGGTACCGCCCACAAATAGCCCCGCTGCTATCTGGGGAAAGGCATTAACACTTACCAAGTTCTTTGTGTGGGCCAGGCGGTCTGTGCATGTTGACTCATTAAAACCGAAATCAGCTGTGTGAGGGCCGCCTCAGAAGCAGTGGGGAGGGCACCCGCAGGGGCTAAGACAGGTCAGAGGCTGGATTCTGACCCAGAAAGTTTGGATGACAATGTCTTTCTTTCCACAGATGAGATCGTAAGTTCTGATGCAAGATAAACCAAGTTGGGGTGGGGGTGGGGGGAAGGACCCACAACTTGTCCTCCTGGAGTTTGGTCTCAAGCAGGTGCCTTGGGGGTGTGTGCAATGACGTGGCTGTGGTGCCTGAGGGGTGCTGGGGGTGCCGTCCTTACTGGACAGGCAGGACTTCTCACAGAACGCCCCTGGCTCACATTCACTTGCAGGTAGGGGCGTCTCAGTCACTTTGCACCCCTGGGACAGAGCACAAACCATCCACAACTCAAAGGAGGAGAAATTCATAAATTTAAGGGTTCAGTTCATCGTCCACCACCTCCAAGCAGGAAGGGGTCTTGGGGAGAACAGCTACTCATGTCACAGGGCCCAAGAAACAGGAGAGGGAGGAGCCAGGCAGGGAGCTGGACCCCCCGGGCCACGCCCCCGTCCCCATTGACAACCTCTTCCACCAGGCCATCTGCTAAGAGCGTGTCCAGCACAAGGCCCTGCCGAGCGCAGCACCCCGCGACCCAGGGCCTTCCACAGCATGCTGATGTGGAGAACATTTTAGGTCTGCACCACAACTTCAGAGATTCTGGGTGAGCAGTATCTATGCTGGACATAATGTCCCGAAAGGGGTGGGGGACAGCTGGGGCAGGAAGTGAGCGGAGGACAAGTGACGATCTATGAGCAGGCAAACAATTTGATGTCCCTCAGGACATCACTTCTGAAACCTGACGCAGAGCAGAGTGAAGCCAGTGTGACGTTCTGCGACTGCAGGTCTCCGGTCCTCTCCTTATGCCTAGGTTCTGCCCCATCCCCCCTCCTGGCCAGGGTCTCTGAGAACCAGAGCTGAAACCAGTGCTCATAAGGTCATTCTCTGCTAGGGAAGATGAGCCCAGGGAGCCAGGCGAGATAGGAGCTGGGAGAGGCCAGATGGGGGTGGCCCGGCAGACGTGGAGCAAGTGGCTGTTCCGTGGAACTGCGAGCAATCGTGACCTGCATCACCAGTCAGCCCAGGTGACTCCCTTATTCCCAGAAGCATCCGTCCCAGGAGAGGAATTCGCCAGCCAGCTCCTGTCATCCACGCTCAGAGCTCTCAGCACAGCCTGGAGCACATCGGACACACTCTTCCAGATCCCAGACAGTGGCGTCAGTTCTTCGCAATTTCACAGAGCCTTTGCCATGGCCTGTAGCCCTGTGGAAGCCAGCTTGCTGGTCCTGTGGCCCTGCTTGGGAACAGGGCGTGAGTGCTCAGGTTCCTGGAAGGGGCAGTGAGAAGGACCAACACTACCCCTCACCCTCCCTTTACTCCAGCTTCTAGGGGCCAAAGATCAACCCCATGGAAAAGCCCCCCAAAAGCCCAGAGCGCAGCCCCTCATGGGCTCCCGCAGGCCACTCCCCTGCTCTACCAGGCCCACAGCCGCTCATGGAGGGGCATGGTGACATCAGAGGACCCTGTGGCCATGTGCCTACTGTGACATTTATTTAGTTACTGCATGGATTCTGTGATGCCCTCATCTTAATCTGACTGCTACAAGGAAACACCACAGACTGGGCGGCTTGTAAACAGCTACAATTTGCTTCTCACAGCTCTAGAGACTGACAGCCCCAAGGTCAAGATCCTGCAGACACAGGGCCCACTTCTGCACCCTGGTCACGGTCCATGGCAGGGGCCCGGCGTCAGGCAGGTGTTCATCTGTGTAATCAAATATAGGAAAGAAACAACTTGGACATTATTTTGGCTCATGGTTTGGGGAGTTCTAGTCCATGGATGGCTCTGGAAGGGTGTGAGGAAGGAGAGCCACACCCCTCCTGCCGGCCAGGAGGCAGGGCGAGGGCAGCACCCCAGAGGAAGGGGCCAGGGGCAAGAGGCAGTGCCCAGAGTGACCCACAGGACCACTCCATCGGCCAGACCCTGCCTACCCCAGCTCCCTTAGAGCCCAGGGCCACCTTCTAACTGTGACTCCATGCACGGATTCCCCCCTGATGAAGTGAGGGCTCCATTCCATCTCTGAACACAAGGGGGGCATTTGCTATCTAGAGAGTGACAGGAGCTAACCCCCTTCCTGAAGGCTGCGTCCTCACAACAGAAGCCCCAGCGAAGGACCCCTCTGTACAGTGCCACATTGGCACCAGGGCTTCAGCATCTGGATTTGGGGGCAAGGGTATGAACAGTGAACCTCAAGTGCCCAGGATGTTAGTTTCCTGGGATAGTTATGGCGAAGAGGCATAGCTGAAGAATTCAAACCACTCACAATTCAGCCACGAACAATTCCAGACCCAAGAAATCAGAAGCCAGGACTCTGTCTACAAGCTTCATTCTTTGAGGGGTTCTTAGGGAGAATCACGCTAAGCCTTCCTCCTGTTCCACAGTTTTCCCACGCTGGCTGTCACTTCTTGGAGTGTAGACCAGCCTGTCCAACCTGCCGCGTCTCCCTGGGAGGGTCTGAGGTTTTTCTCTCTTCTTATAAGAAGTTGACTATGCCCTTTCCTGCCTGAGCAGTGCTCCATTTTTATTTCTCTGTAACTAAAGTGGCATCAATAGGGACAGGGGTCACACTTTGAGAGGACGCAGGTCCTCCCACAGGCCCAGCAGGGCATGAGCCAGGCGATTCTGAGCCCTCTTTGGTTGGGAAGCTGCAGGACTCGGTAAAGGCAAGCTCCACCTGCCACAGTGGGCGCCACTTCTTGGTGACTCCACCGATGCTGCTGTGGGCAGGAAACACGAGATGCTGTCACTGTCCCCAAGGGACCCTTTGGTCTCCTGGGGAGCCACCTGCGGCCCTAGCACTGGCCTGCCACTGTTCAGCCAGGCCGGCAGCGGGGAGCGAGACCATGCTGCAAGCCCACGCAGTAGTACTGTCCCTGCTCCTGGACCCGCTCCATGCACAGGTCATTGTTTCATGAGGGACAACCACGATGAGGGGCAGTTTGCACCCCAGTTTAGGCCACCCCTGTCTGCTGGCGTTGAGCGCCATGGCTCTCTGAAAGCAGTACCGTGCTGTTCCCCCTCCACAGCTCTCTGGTGTTGCCCCATCTCACTTTCCCACCCAGTCTCTAAGCCAGGCCTGCTTGCGCCTCCATACTGCTGGCCTCACCTCCCCCAATGAAATGAAGAGCCACTCCTGGGCACAGCCTGCCAGTGCGAGGCTTTCTGCATCCCGTGGTGGGGCCCTCCGGGTGGAGCCGCAGTGCCATTGCCACATGTCCATCTGCCCATGCCACGTGGCACCAACCAGCTTGCAACAGAGGCCAGTCCAGGGTGGTGCTGGGGAGCAGGAATCTGGCTTCTGGCTCCTTGCCTCCAGCACGTGGGAAGCCCCTGATTCCAGGGACAGTATCCTGGCACCCCAAGGCCCCGACCTCGGCCCCGTTCTGACATGGATTGCTGGCACTGTGGCAGGCAAAGTCCCCTGTGCCCTGCCACCCAAGGCTGGGCCCCCACTCCCCAAAACCCGCACCAGCCAACCCAGACACACTCCTGCCGGCCACACAGGGGCGACACAGCACCACGATACCTGGGTCTGATGCCTGGGTGAGAGGGCGTGGTGCTCTCTGAGAATCTGAAGAACTCTCTGCCCTCCTCCTACAAAATACCTGCCTTTAAGAGCGTTGCAGCTCTTCCTCCCTCCACCTCCCCACACAGAAAGGGACAGAGCAAGCCTATAGAGCCTGATGCTCGGGAGGGATTGGCAGGGAAGACGGGGACCCACCAGGCCCTCCTTGTGAGAAGGGACAGGGCCTTCCAGTCCACACTTCTGGTCCGGGGCCTGCGGAAACAGGGGACAGTGGCCTCTCATCCACTGCTCTTAGCTGGGGACACCTACACGACCAGACCCGACAGTCCAAAGCTCAAAAGGAGATCTTACCCCAGAGTACCGGGTGCATGTTTTCCAAAGAAGGCTGTCATGGTATTTGTCACTCTAATGCTTTCTTTAATGGGGTGATGGGTAAATGTCCCTCCCCTTGTGTCAGAGGGTGCTTGCTGCTGCGGACACCGACAGCATGAAGCAAAAGTGAGTGATGGAGTGGCTGTTGTGGCTTGGTGTGGCACCGTGCTGAAGTGCAAGGCCCCTGCAGGGTCGCTCTATGGGCACACCCACTCCCAGCCATGCCTCCATGCAGGCCTGATCTGCACGCCATCCGTTGGGAAGAAGCCACGTGGGAGGCTCCTTTGGCTCTGGCTGTCTTGTCTGTGGTCATTCCCTTCTCCTCAGCTGAAGCCCCAGCACCAGGAAGCAGAGACACCCAAAATCCAGCCTGACCCCAAAACCTATTAGCACCAAGAAGTAATTATTTTACACACCTCAGTTTGAGGTGGCTCACTGTGGGGAAACAGCCACTGGAACCAAGGATTCAGGTTCCCAGCAATAAGCTCAGTCCTGTAGAAATCCCTGTCCACTCTGCATGAGAAGCCTGAGCAGAGGAGGGGCCCCTGCGGCCAGTGCTCATGGGCAGAGCTGGGTGTGGATGGGCAGTGGTGAGGCAGAGCTGCAGGGAGCTGGAGCTCGGGGCACCCGCAGGGAGGGTGTCCTGCCCCTCTCCCAAGAAGACCCGGTCAGAGCTGCCCCACACTTGGGGTCTTAGGCCCCCTCAGCTCGGCCAGCTTGGTCACCACCCTGGGGACGCCAGGGGAAGCAAGAGGGCGCACAGCCCATCTGCGGCCTGCAGTTCTCCAGGCAGCCCTATGCCACCACCCTTCCAGCCCCAGACAAAGCCTCATGACTAGAATTCGTTTCCAGCTGCAGATCAGCACCCCAGGACAGAATGGAGAAGCAGCGTCTAAAGGGCTGAGTGTTCCTGGGGAGCCGGAATGCCCTCGGCATCCGGGGCTGGCCTTGTAACACAGTGGGACACTGTGAGACAGGGAGCAAGGGAGGGAGGGGCCCCTGCAGGCTACACCTGGGGTCTCCTCTTCGTGGTCCTGGGGTGGTCGCTGCCTCAGAGGAGCAGGCCCAGTGCAGGCCAGGCTGGGCTCAGCACCACGGCTGGTCTGCCACACCTCTGTGGTCCAGTAAGGTGGACCATCCAGCCCCACAGCCACCAGCGGGGGGAGACATAGCACAGCCCTGTGTTGTCAGAGTCCCAGCTACAGACCCAGGAGCCAAGCTGCAGAGGCTCTCGGTCCTTGCCACTTTCCTTGATGATGGGATAAAGTGTCCCCCCACCCCACAGGGCAAGGGAGGAGAGGCTGATGTTGGCTCCCATCACACACGGCCTCTCGGAGGCAGGAGGGCCCCAGGGAGGGTCCGCTCACACCATGGGGCCCGGAAGCAGAGGCAGGAGAAGCAAGGGAGGGAGAGGCCTCACAGGCCACCCCTGAGCCTCCTCTTCCCAGCAGCTCTCACCTCCTGACATTGGGGACTCATCACAGGTAGACCCCCTCCTGGGTTGGTGCCCCATGGTCCAAGCTGCTTTCCCAGTGCCCCACTACTCAAAGTACAGAATTTGGGGTACACTCAGGGCTAAAGATCACCTTGTCTAGGGTATCCGCCATCCCTCAAGGCTTGGAGCCTCAGCCCCATGGGGACACAGTGAGGCCCTGCTTTGTCACTCTCTCATGCCTTGCCTCTGCCTCCAGAGGAGACGCAGAGGTGTAAGGGGCTGGGCTGCAAGCCACATTTCCCCCCAGGATAACCCGGAAGCTCTAAAACCAGAGGTTCTGTTCAACCCTGAAGCCCTAACTCCTGCAGCCCCCGGAGCTGGGGCCATGTGCTGTTGGAAGGCGTCACAGCAGAGAATGGAGCTGCAGAGGAGGCAGCTTGGAGGAGGAGGCGAGAATCTTAGCACCTAAGCTATAGGCCGAGGAGCCCGAGGACAGCGGTGTCGCGACCCCAGAAGCTACCGCTGCTTTCACAACCCCATTGGGTCATCACAGCAGCCCAGGCAGAGAAGGGGCAGGAGTGAGGCCCAAGGCACACGTGCCCAGGCCCTGTTCTTTCATTGTGCAGGCTCGAAACGAGCACCCTGGTGTGCTGGGCAAGTGCGACTCCTCTGAGGATGGTGCGACCCCAGCCTTAGTGTGAGGCCAGGCTCAGAGTCTTCCTGAGTTGTCCCCAGGAGGCTTGGCCAGCGCCAGGTTCCCAGACGGGGATGGTGCCTGGCCTTCACCCCAGTTCATGGTCTACAAACGCTGCTCAGGAGCAGAAGTGTGGAGCCCCAAGACACCCCAAGATGGAAAGCCACAGGCCAGGGAAATTCCCAGGGTTCCATCAAGACATGTGGCCCCTCAGCAACAGGCAAAAGTGGGGTGCACGCGGGAGGACCAGAAGGGCTCCCGAGATGGCAACCACCAACAGTGTTGACCTCACAGCACCTTCTGAGGTGGGAACTGCAGTAGTCTCAGCTCATGAAGTGAGGGACAGAGGGTAACCCCACACCTGCGGGTGCCAGAGCCTGTCTCTGTCTTCCTCTGTGGGCCACATGGGGGACCCTCCCCCCAGCTGGCTGTCCTGCCAGCCACAGCTTGTTGGCTGGAGAGAACGGGAACCCCAAGAACCTCCCTGTGCTTCCACATGAAGATGTCCTGGGTCTGAGAGGATGTGCCTGTGTGGGGCCGGGCTGGTCCTGCGACCACCTGGCGTCTCTCCCTGCTTGAAGCCCCTCTGGCCACACCATCCAAGCATGCCTGCCCGCCCCGTACCTCACCGCCTGTCCCTCCACAGCTCCTCTTAAATAGATATCCAGCAACAACTGTCCCTCAAGGTGCATAAGTTACCCCTCTTGTCACTGGGACACAACCCTGACACCCACACACTGACGGAGGATATTTCTTTTGCCTCACAGTTGGTGAGGTCTCCAAGCTGGTTCCGAGGCAGAGGGGCAGGGCAGAGGAGAAAACTTCCAGGGCGCGTGTGGCCGTGCGGAGCAGAAAGGGGTCGGGGCAGCAGGGGAGAGGGACGCCTCCAGGCCATGCTCCAGTGGTCGCCTCCGCCTCCCAGCCTCACATTAAGCCATAAACTCATCAAGGTACCCCCACTGTCCAGGCCTCCTCCTGTGAGGAGCACAGAGACACAAGTACTGCAACAGGTTGTCACCCTGTGTGAAATCAGACCATGCTCAGGTTGAGGGACACGGGACAGTGTCTAGTCTCCGAGCACTGGCAGGACCTTGGGCTGCTCCAGAACACGCCCCGGTGTGGCAGCAGGGTTGCCTGAGCAGCGAGCCGAGCCGAGGGGAGTGAGGCAGGTTGCTCGGACCTGCGTCCCTCCCAGAGCTTCGCAGCAACGTCTCTGCAGGAAGTTGAGGAGCAAGTGGCTGCTCCTCTGACCCTGGGTGAGTCGCCTTGCAGTGAACAGACCTCACCGGGGCTGCAGTGGGGCCAGGCCCAGGGAAGGGGAAGGAAGGACAGATCCTCCCTGCAGAGAGGGAGCCGCAAACCTGGGGCTGTGTTGCCCTGGGGCCAGGAACGCAGGGCCAGGGAGCGTGGTGGGCTGGGCCTTGCTCACAGGCCGGAGGTGGGCTGAGGGGGCTCTGGCTACCCAAGACCTGCTGACCTTGCGGGGAGCAGGCTGGGAAGGAGGCCCGGGAAGCCTGTCACGTGCCTGGCCAACAGGGGGCGCTCTGGCGACGATGCAGACAAGGTGGCCCCTCTAGGTCTGCACGGAATCAGAGCCGAGGCCAGAGCCACTGGGGCCACAGCCCCCACGGTCAGCAAAGAGGCTCAGAGCCAGGAGGGCACAGGGCGCCACCCCTGACTGCCATCCGGGTCCTCCCTCCCGCTTATCTGACCAGCCTGCTCTGGAGGGGATTCTGAGACGCAGCCGGGCTCAGTCAGCTGTAGAAGGCAGAGCCCCGTGCAGATGCAGGGGTTCCGGGCCAGAGGAAGAACTGGGTGTGGAGGCCCAGTGCCCTCACTGGAGTCCCCTTCTTTGAGGGAATGTTGCCAAGTAGCTCTAACGAGTGAAGGGTAAGTGGGCCACACCACACACACACGCACACGCCCTGCACAAACTTCTGTGGAACGTCCTGCCTGGCCATCCCACCACTGGACACTGTCATCTGTCTCTTCCTGTCATCTTATCAGGAATTCTACCAAGAATCTTCTGCCTCCAGTTTTCTACCGGGAAAACTTCTATTCTCTGCAAAACCCAGTTTAATTATCGCTTCCTCTGTGAGGCCCTCGCTGCCCACAGCTAGTCGATAGGCTGGTGCCTTCCACACCGCACACTGGAGGTACTGCCAGAGCAGCACGGTACTGGCCCTCTGTCTCTCTCTCTCTCTCTGTCTCTGACTCTCCCTGTCTCTCTTTTCTGTGTCTTGTCTCTCTGTCTCTCTCTCTCACGAGGACCTGTGAATTTTGTCTTCCTAATCCAAAACCACTTGATTAGCTGGAACAGGCCAAGCGGGTGCCCTTGGCAGAGGTGTGTGGAGCTGTCGGAGATCATGTTGCCTGCTTTGCCCTCCCTTGGGGCTAGGAAATGTGTGGGAGAGACAGAGCCACACATGTGGAGGAGGGCGGGAGCCACGCTTAGACTCTGCTTTCTCTGCTTCCCATCCGTGCTTCAAGGGGACGTCCGCTGCAGCTGGGAGGGTGCCAGCCCTGTCTGGCTCAGGTGTCTCCACTCACTGGAGGGTGCCAGGAGCAGGCCATAGAGGGCCCTGCAGTTCCCCAGCTCCCTGGAGCCAGGGTCTCCCTGGTGATCAAAAAACCTGGTTCAGGGCCTGCACAAGGAAAAGCCAGATTTTCAGACCCACCCCTATACCACATCACAGATAAAGGAGTGAACTATTTTTTTCAGCGTTATGGGGAAGTTAACTTTTGTAAAAAACGTTAGGACAGCCCACATTTGGGCAAGCCAAGACCAGCGGACCAAGCAGTGTTTCTAGTATCAGAAAGAATGCGATTCCTCTATCTCACACTTCTCTCCACTGTCCTAAGACAGACAGACAAGCCACCTGCTGCCCTGTCCGGTGTCAGCCCCGAGTCTCGTCTCACATAGAATTAGACTCAAGTTGCTTAATAAAAGAGAAGAGCAGAAAGATGTTTTTTTTCTTTTTAGAAAGATCATTTCTAAAGATGATATTTTAGGGATAACGTGTGGTACTTTCTTTGTCTTTTTTTCTGTGGCATTTTCATCTGTCTTTCAGATCTTAGAGATATTTACTATGAATCAAGAAGCAGGGGCCGGGGAGATGGCTCAGTGGAATAAGTGCTTCCCTGGCAAGCATAAGGGTCTGAGTTCAATCCCCAGTTCCACAAAAAAAAAAAAAAAAAAAAAAAAAAAAAAAAAAAAAAAAAAAAAAAAAAAAATCAAGAAGCCATTCATGAAGAGGGGACAAGCGCTGGGATTCTTGGGAAGAATTTCAAAATGTTATTTTCCCCCCCTACTTGTGCTTTTGCTTCTGTATGCCTTTTTTTTAACTTTGGGCAAAACGTAGTAAGTTGTATCACGCACGTACATTTTTGACAAGTGCTGTATGTGTGAGTGTTAAGAAATCAGTTTCTTTATGTGCAGTTCCAGTTGCTCTTTCCAACACACTATTGGCGTGGTCCCGGCATGACGGAGCACATCTGCAGCCCCAGCAGGAGGGGAGGCTGGAGCGGGAGAGTCCCTTGAGCCATGAGCTTGAAACTGCCCTGAGTCGCAGTGACACTGTGACTCAAAAACAAACAGATAACAACAAAATTTGCCTAGGGCCAGTGAGGTAGCTCAGCAGACTAAGCGGCAGGCGCCAGGTTCGAGCATCAGTACCACATGCGGTGCCAGCCCCACCCTGGGTGTACAGCGCTGGCCACAGGCCTGTCACCCTAGCCCTGGGGAGGCTGAGGTGGGCGGATCCCTGTGAGTCCAAGCTGCAAAGTGAGACACTACCAAATCCGTTAAAAACTAATAGTCCTTGATATTTCTGAAAATGTATCAGTTACAATACCCTCCTTTTTCTCTGTGATTTTACCTCTTGGGACATTTTCTCTTATTCTTGGCTTATTGGTTTTGTTTGTTTCTTCTGCTTTTGGGCTTTTCTTCATTATTTCTGCTTTGGTGTGTGTGTGCGTGCATGTGTGTGTGTGCACGCATGTGTGTACACGCGTGTGCATGTGTGTGCACACGTGTGTATGTGTACACGTGTGTCTGTGCGTGTGTGCACACGTGTGTGTGTGTACGTGTGTGTGTGCATTTGTGTGTGCACATGCACGCACATGAGCTGAGCACCATGCTCAGGACCTTGCACCTGCCCAGCAGGCACTATACGACTGAGCTTTATCCCAAGCCCCTGTTTTGCTCTTTATTAATTTTTCCTTCTACTTATTTTGGGTCTGGCTTACTTTTTCTTTTCTTGCTCCTTGAGCTGCATCCACAGGGTGAGGCTCTTTTGCTGTAAGCTGCTACTGATACAAACTTCCCTCTTAGTTCCATTTTTGCTGTGTCCCATTGATTTTTGTATGTTGTATTTGAATGTTCATTTGTTGCAAGAACTTTTCAGTTTTTTTTTATTGATCTATTCTTCATTCAAGAGCAAGCTTAATTTTCACATATTTCTACTTTCTTTCATTGATTTCTAGTTTTGTTCCATTGTTGTTGTTTTTTTTTTCTTTTTTGTCTTTTTGAGACAGGGTCTCACTATGCAGTTCAGGTTGGCCTTAAGCTCACTTTGTAGCTCACACTGGTCTTGAACTCATAACAATCTTCCTGCCTCAGCCTCCCAAGTACTGGGATTGCAGGCATGCGCCACCATGCCAGGCTATTCCATTGTAATTTAAAAAAAGATCTTCCATATGATTTTGATTTCTTAAAACATTGTGGACACGTGTTTCACACCTCACAGTCTGTCTCAGCTGGGTACAAGGCTCTATAAATGCCTGCTAGGTCCGCTTGGTCATAGGATTTTTTAACCCTGAAGTCTTTCTTGAGTCTTTGGTCCAGATGTTCTTACAAAAGTGGTGCGTTAAAGTCCCTAACTCTGTTGTGTTGGGGTATACCTCTCCTCGGGTCCCAGTAGAGGTTAGGGCTGTGATTTGTTAGTCTTTATAATAACAAGTATATTGCAACATTGTATAGACAAGTGGATATGAGCAAAATCACTAAGGGAAGGTCCTGGAGTGAAGCAATCTACTAGGAATTTTGTTTAAGGTGCTCTAATGTGTGGGTGTTCCTTCTCTTTAAGTAGTTTTTTAAAACTTTTGTCTGTTTTTTGACTTTTTAAATCTTTTATTTATGTATTTGTTTATTTGGTACAGGGTCTCACTGTGCAGTTCAGATTCATAGTGATCCTCTTGTCTCAGCCTCCCCAGCACTGGGATTATAGGCATTGATGCCTGGCTTCAGTGGCCAGCACAACATGTGGTACTGGGGATCGAACCTGGGTCCTTGTACTTGCCTGGCAGGTGCTTAGACCACTGAGCTATCTCCTCAGCCCTCATTAGGTATTATTATAAACACTACATGCCAAGAAATTGGAAACCTAGAAGAAGTGCGTGAATCTCTGGCTACATGGACCCCAACAAAACATGACATGAAGATGTTCAAGACATGAATGCAATAATGAGTTTGGGGAGTGAATATGTAACAAAATATCTTTGAGCAAAGAAAATCTTGAATGAGATGGCTTCACAGCTGAATTTTGTCAAATTTTCAAGGAACAACACTCCATTGACCTCACACTCCCCTCCCATCCCCAAATTGAAAAGAGAGCCCTTGAAGACTCAGATCAGTACAGTGTCACCTTGATGACAAGATCAGACAAGGACGCAACACCAACAGTGAAGTGGAAGGGAGCTATAGACCACCGTCCCTGTGGAGGTAGAGGCGTAAATATTCTCACCCCAGTAGGAGCAAACCAAGTCTTAACAGCACCTCAGAGACTAACACTGCGGTCAAGTGGGATTTACCGCCAGGTGCAGGAACATGCAGCGTGTGTCAGTTAATGAACATGATATTGGCATCAACAGTGTGAAGGACACTGAATCATGATCACTTCAGCAAATAAAAAAAAACTGAATAAAATTTAATATCTTTCACGATTGTAAAATGCTTTCAACATGTTAGGCGAAGAAGGAAGGGCTCCAATGTGACAAAAGCTGCCCGTGACAGACTCACAGCCAGCACCGTGCTGGACGAGGAAGCTGACAGCGGTCCCTAAAGATGAGGAGCAAGAGCAGCCCCTGGGATCGCTGTTGTGCCTCGTGAACACCTCAGCAGGGCAACAGGGCAAGGAGGGAAGTGGGGCTTTCAGGTGGGAAACAGGGAGTCAGGTTACCTGGGTCTGCAGACCGCAGGACGTTGTAAGACAAAGCAACGCAAGACTCCACCAAGGCTGTTAGAACCGACAAGCAAATTCAGTGAATGGTGCTGTAAGAATTCAACATTAAATAATCAGGAGTGTTATTAAACCCGAAAGAAGCCTGGCTGAGAAAGTAGAAAACAACCCCATGCATAATATGCACACGAAAAATAATTCTAGAAATAAATTTACCAGGAGTATAGTCTCTCTACAATAAAAATTAAGAGAATTGATGAAAGAAATAGAACAGGACACTTAAAAATGGAAAGATAGCCCATGTTCATGGATTGAAATAATTTATAGCGACAAAATGTCCATTCTACCCGAAGTATATAGATTTGGTGCAGCAGTACCATTCCCCACAGTAATAGAAAAACAAATCCTAAAATTTATGGGAAATGACAAGAAAATCTAAATAGCTAAGCCAACCCTTAGCAAAAACAAGAAAGCTGGCAGCACCACAATCCTTTACTGCAGATGTTATAAAGCTCCAGGAGCTTGAATACAGTGACCACAGCAAAAGACAGACACCTGGGATAATGGGATGGAGCGGAAACCAGCTGAGTCTTGGCTGTGTCCGAAAACGCGCAATGGGGAAGGAACAAGCTCTTCAATCAGTGGTGCTGGAGAGACTGCTTATGTATTTTTAATTTCACGTCTCATCCACATACAAAAACCAACTCAAAACCGGGTAAAAAATGGTAGCCCTAAGACCTCAAGCCATGTAGCTACTAGAAGAAAGCATGGGGCCAGAATTCAAGACATCAGTATGAGCATCAAGAGCTTTGGGTTCTAGAAGCATGGCTGGCAGAAGCAGAGCTAGGTAGATGGGATTAGCTCTGTCTTCGTCACTTTCCTCACCCTGCATGAGGCACCAGGCACCAGCAGCCTCAGGGAGGAGAGGTTTATTCTGGCTCATGTTTCAGTCCACGACTGCTGATTCCACAGCGGCAGCACGGCACAGGGGCCTGGAAGAGGGAGAGGCGCTCATGGTATGGCCTCCAGGAAGCAGAGAGAGACAGATGGAGGTGACTGGGAGAGAGACAAATACCTCTGGGTCACCTTCTACTGACCCAGCCCTACCTCCTGACTGCAAGTCAGCCTTAGCCTGCAAGATCCAATCACCTTCCAAAGCCCCGCCTGCCTGTGATCACATGATCCAGTCACCTCCCGAAGCCGCGCCTACAGTGACATAATCCAATTACTTTCCAAAGCCCCACATTTGCTGTCTTGGGGGGGCCACAGTGTATAAACTAGAATATATAAACCAGAACAATCTCAAAGTACGACAGTTATACACAACGAAAACAGCGAGATGACAGTTTATAAAATGGGAGCACGTATTTCCCGACCATTCACCTGACTAAGGGTCGATATTTAGAATAAGAACTTAGGACAACTCGGAGGCAAAAAAAACTAAAACTTCCAATTAAAAATGGCAAGTTAGGAAAAAAACTGCTCAGCATTGCTAATCATCAGGGAAACAAAACTGGAGGACACAATATGATCTTGCCCAGGCTAGATGATCCTCCTCAAGAAGACAAAAGAATGAATAATATCTTAAATAATATCTCAAATAAAAAGTACCTCAAATGATGAACAGCACTGGCAGGCCGCGAGCCAGGCTTCCCTCAGCGGGTGGACAGAGAGGAGACCCACAGGGCAGGACACCCCTCAGCCACAGGAAGCTTGTGTGTGTGGGATCAGAGGCAATGTGCAAGAACATTGTGTTGAGTGACAAAAGGTGCAGGAAGACAAGACACGGAAGCTACGAGCGACGATTCCCTAGACAAGGAAAGAAAGGCAGCGTTTCAGGCCTTAAGGGTGTGGGAGGGGATGGTGTTGGCATGGAGCGTACTGAGGCAAGGTACCAGTGCTCATTCGGGGGGCGCAGAGCTCCCCTCACGTCCCGTGAGCACGCAGCAGAGGTTCCCAACAGAAGACACAATAACCTTTTACAAAGGAGAAAGCGAATTATCCTGGTTTGATGTTGCACATTTTATATGCACGGACCTAGCACACCATATCCTGCTAGGATGGGCAATTTTTGTGTTCATTTTAAAAATTTCATGAAGTACATAAAAGCTGCAGTGTGATGTCAAATACATCGTGATACCCATGACAGTGATGGTGGCCCTGGAAAACGTCACACAGGTAACGTTGTCCCTCCCAGCTTCTGATATTTGAGCTACTGCCTCTGCTTGGACAGCCCGCTGGTACTTATCCGTCGCCAAGACCTCGCCACTGAGCTACAGATTAAGCCCTAAGACACCCGGACGGAACGCACCCTTTCCCTCCTGAAACTGGCCTGTGTCCTGTGTTTCCCGTCCCTGTGAGCTGGGCCCTGAGCCACCTGGCTCCCTGTCTGAGCGGCTGGCCAGAAAGAGGAGCAGGAAGCAGGTAGATTCGCTTATTGAAGAAGAGCCAGGAACACTGTGAAAGACGACTAGAGATGTTAGGAGGGCAGTTCGCAGGGACTGGGTGTCAGACTCTGCTTGGGACTTGTGATCTGCTTTCTCGGGGGGGGGGGCGTCACACCCGGGCCGTATCCAGAGCACCCTGGGCCTTGGGGAATGTGAGGCTCTGGATGTGGCACCCAGGCCCTGCTCTTCATAGCTTAGGCCCGTCAGAAACGTGCGGGCGCACACCCGCACAGAGGCGCGGAGCAGCCCAGGCCCTCCTGTGCTCAGACACACGAGTGTGCATTCTTACACGCACATATGAATGGATAAAGCAAACAAGGCCACTGGCCAAGGATTTCTGAGCTCGGCAAGCGTCGCACATTCTCTGCACCACAGTTGCAGCTTCTCGGTAAGCGCAACATTTTTCATAACCGAAAGCTGGGACAGAAAGCAGAAGAGAGGCACTTGCAAGGAACCCTCGCGTTGCGTCTGGATTGTGTCCTCAGGAGACAGACTTCTTCCTTCTGGGTATTATAACTTTCACTGAGGGACAGAGCTGGGGTTTGTTTCTGGCCAGACCGGCCAGACTCCGCCCCCACCGTATTTTCTCCCCCGTGCTGCGTTCATCGCCACTGCTAATGGTCAGGACAGCGGGGCTGGGGCTCCCATGGTGTGGCCTGCTGCCCTCCCCGACACCATGGTACATACATATTGTCTCAGTGGCCCCTACCAAGCCCAGGGCCTTTCCCTGAGCTACGCCTAAGGCCTTCCTATGTTTTATTTGGAAGCAGGGCCTGGGGAAGCTGCCCAGACAAGACTGTCACTTGTGACCCTCCTGGCTCAGCCTCCTTTTGCAGGAGCTCATAGGGTGTGCCACCCTGTCTGGCTGCATTTGTTTTAAAGTTGTATCCAACTCACTTTCATGGGACTCTTGGGCCAAAGAGACAGAAGAGGGTCAGCCCATAGACAAGGCCTTTCCATAACATGAGAAACTTGGCTCCAGGTTTAGTCTTTGATGCTGATTAAAAGCCCTCCTTCTCCTCCTCCTTCTCCTCCTCCTCCTCCTTCTCTTCCTCCTTCTCCTGTTCCTTCTCCTTCTCCTCCTCCTCATCCTCCTCATCCTCTTCCTCCTTCTCTTCCTCTTGCTCAGGACCTCTCTCTGTTTATCCTCAGAGCTGTGTGCTTCTGACTTTGAGAGCCACAGAAAAGTGCCATTCCGTTGTACAGCAGGCTCCCAGGACTCCTCCACGTGAGGTCCCCATGCACATCTCCACTGTGAGAAATGAGGCCTCCCAGCCCCTGGGGCTAGAGTCCCAAGACTCAGCCAGGCTCAGAGCCCTGACTTTAGGGCCACACCCTTGGTGCCTGCTGGAGCTCATGGTGGGGACAGAGAGCTGGAGAGTCTCCAGGATCAGAGACGCAACCCCCCAGCGTATGCTACTGCGCAGGAACAGATTCCCCGTGTAGCCAAATCGTCTAATGTTGCATGAAAATGTGAGGGTTTTTGAACAGAAAAATGTGGTTTTAAAAGTTTGGCTTCTACTTTAGCTCTGTGATTCCATGCAGATCCCAGCAGCACACAGGCAATCCTTAAAGCAGAGGGAAGTCTCTGAAGACCCCGCCCCCTGCCCCCACCCACCTGCCCTGCTGCAGCCTGTGCTATTGTGCAGAGCTCTGCTGCTTTGTCTCCTCTTTGTGTTCCTGCAGATTGGGGCCAAGCTTCTTCCCAGCTCTGCTGGTAGCTCTTAAGTGCTGACAGTGTTTTGCGAAGTTCCCCCAACAGAGCTCACATTTTTGATCCTCCTGCCTCAGCCTCCGGTGTGCATGTGGCATAGGGAGAGAGGCTTGCTCTCTGGCTCTGCCCCTCCCTTTCTGCTCTTGCTGTTTTGCTGTCTTCCACCACCACGAGCTGCTGCCCTCTGCCCTCTGCCGTGTGCCACCCTGCCTTGAGCCAGCCACGTACAGACTGATACTTCCATTGTGAGCTGCATAGAACTTTACTTCCTGAATCCTGGCTGTCAGGTATTCTGTCTCAGCAATGAGTGAAGAGTGAGCAAGACATTTGTCAAGTGGTCCTGCAAAGCTAAGACTCGAGCTCCCACTGGCTCCACTCAAGAAGATGAAGGGTGGCACAGGGTGCCCTGCATGTTCTGGGCTCCGTGGCACAGTTCACGACAGCCAGCGCCACACAGGAACAGACGGAGCAAGGCGCTGTGCTGTGCAGTGTGGAGCTGCTCACCTGGGGAGGAGAATGGCAGCCGTCAGTGCAGGAGATCTGCGGCTGGCCTCCCTCGTCCCCCTGTTGGCCTCAGTGAGAGGGGCTGTCACCTCCTGTACACTGGCAGGCGGTGACCCGAATTTCCTCCCTCACCCCCAGCTCAGGCCATGGAGAAAGAGCCACCATTTTCACAGGCTTGGGGCAGTAGAATGACTCAGCCATGGCCACATAGGGAGACACTGCTGCCTGTAGGACGAGCCCAGGCTGCTCGGCTCCAAGGCCAGACCCGTGGACACGAGGACACTTTCTTGCTGACGAAAGGTGACTGTGAAGAGAAACACACCGACACAGCCTACAGACACTCAGAGCTTCAGGAACCGGGTGCCTGGCCCAAAACTCACTGCACACCCTGGCACCTGCTCACCGAGACGCTCCTTCAGATGCCCACAGCTGCCCCCGCCGGGGTCCTGCAGAAAGAGCGTAAACAGTACAGCACAGCTAGCCCCGAAGCCTGGCTTTGAGTGTGAACTTGCTCTCTAACCACAGACTGGATGCCTGTGGCCTGCCAGGCTTGGTAGCTCGGGAGAAATCTGGCTCTCCAGGGATGCCCAGGGATGCCACCTCCATGTTCCCCTGCCCCTCACTCACTTGTGCCACCCACGTGCCCCTCAGAGAGCAGCTTCTGGTCTCACACAGGGACTGAGGATGGCTCTGCTCTGACGCCACTGGATCCCACCGCATAGCCTTGTTCTCATGGTTGTTTCTACAAAGGCCCAAGAACCTGGTCCTCGAGTGAGTCCATTTCTGGGTGCACCCACAACTGAGGTACGCCTCCTGCCCCCGTCATCTCTCCTGCACACCTCTGGAAGTCTCTGCGTGGGGCACTGTGCGCTCAAGTCTTTAAGGAACACTTCGTGTGTCACACAGGACACGTGGGTCACATTTGCTGTCACAGAGGCCGTGTGCGGCACGTGAGATGTGGACGACCTTCACAGGCAACATGGCTACACTCAGCTGCAAGGCCTAAGCTAGCTGCTTGTGGTTGGGTGGGCCAGCACAGACCACGAAGGGCAGCCCCGTCCTCCCTAGACATGCGCACGTCTCAGGCATTGCTCGTGCCAAGAATGTGGGGTACAAAGCAGTGAAAATAGAGTTTTTTTAAGCCCCGAAAATTCAAAGACAGAATAAAGAAATGGGCATCTGAGATGAATACACTCTTCTCAGAAGAAGCAATGCATGTGGCAAATGTATGGAGACACGTTCAACATCACTGGCCATTCGAGAAACGCAAATTAGAACATCGAAAGACTCTGTCTCACCCCGGAAAGCGCGGTGGCCACAGGAAGGCAGCGAGGAGCAGTGCTGCAGGGGCTGTGGAGGGACAACACGCCTCTGCGCTGCGGTGGGGAGCGCAGGCGGGGGCAGCCACTGAGGGAATCCACGTGCAGACGCCGCAAAAGCTAGGGTTACAGGTCCCGTCTGACCCACCCACTTCTCTTCTGGCCATTTTTTCCAGAAGAAATGAAAACATCGTGCCACAGCAGCATATGTGCACCCATGTGAGCAGCGGCACAATTTGTTAGGGCTGAATCTTGGAAGCAACCCAAATGCCTATCAGCTGAGGGATGGATAAAAATGATGTGGTATTTTTAATACAATGGAGTATTACCCAGCTATAAAAAAGATAAACTCTAGGCTTTTGTACGTAAGTGGATGCAACTGGAGACCATACTCATAAGCAAAATAATCAAACCTGCATGTGTAAGTGTCATATTTTCTCCCTAGTGTAAGAACCTGAAAGAGTAAGGGGCCACAGAGGTGGCTCAGGGGAACAAGCGCTTCCCTGGCAAGCACAGGGCCTGAGTTCAATCCCTGGTTCTGCAAAAAAAAAAAAAAAAAAAAATAGGCTCTGAAAGATACAATGGATCCTCTGAAAGGGAAAGAGACTTCTCCAGGGGAAGGAACAACTGGGATCAGGGAAAGAAAAAGAAAGCAAAAAGGGAGTGTATATATGTATATATATTATATGCCTATTTTTTTCTCTTTCCTTTTCAGTTCTTGAATCATTTTTGTGAACAATCTTACAGGCCTGTATTTGGTGATCTAAAAACTAACCTGAAGACCACGAACAGCATGCAATGTAATAACCACTGTTGACTCTTATTTCGCTTAGTGAAGTTCTGCATCGTTTCTAACGTTATTCACAATATTTCGTATTCTATTTGAAAATAAAAGAAAAGCCGACTTTCATGGACTTTATTTTCAAGGCAGAAGAAATCACAAAAACAAAATCAACGAGGAGCACAGGAATAAAGTGCAGAGTGCACCAGAGGCCTCGTGGCACCCGCTCCAGGATGTCTTTTCTTCCACGTGGCAGCCTCCTGAGGCCAGGCAGCCCTGTCCACAAAGTAAGCTGCAGCAGGAGCCACAGAGGGTCCTCTGGGCGGGATGGGGAAGGCAGGCCCAGGTCTTGAACATCGATTGCCTGCCGACAGAAGCAAGTTCTAGGCACTCGACGGGAGTCCTTTTTCTTTTTTGTGTGTGTAGTTAGTACAGGGTCTACAGGGTCTCACTGCCTAGATCAGACACACAGGGATCCGCCTGTGTACAGCCTCCCAAAGTGCTAGGATTACGGGTGTGCGCCAGCACGCCTAGGCTCAATCCCATCTCAGCACACCCAGGGGCGCCCCCGCGTGGCCATCCAGGGTCGTGGATCCAACCCCAGCAGCTGTGCTTTGCTTAAGCGAGCGCTTCAGTCCACTGAGCTACCTGGCTGGCCCTTGTCATGAGTCCTTTGGTTGTCACCACAGCCTGTGAAATCCTCATTGCAGAATGACTGATGGCTCAGGGTACAGAGGGTGAACAACCTCCAGCCCTCTGCACCTGGAGTCTCACAGAGCAGTGAAATAGAGCAAAGTGTTTATTATTGATTGGAGAACTACAGGTTCCATTGCTGGTGAGCCGAGAGGACACCCCAGGATAGAGTTCCCCATGATGGCCTGCTCGGCATGAGCTAAGTGCAGCCCCACCTCAGCAAGCTGTCCCGGAGGTCGAGGGCCACACAGCCCATGGAGCTCCTGGCCAGGAGGGCCTGAGTACGGGGTCTTGGCTCTGGGCTGCAGTCCCCAGAAGGGAGAGAACCAGGTTCTGATGGAGCGCGCTGAGCACATCTGGGCGTGGGCGTGGGCCCACTTGCGTCCTTTGCTCCAGATGCACACACTGAGGCCCTGATCCCATTGCTTCAGGTGGCTGTTCTGGTGTAGGCTCTCTGAAGAAGTGACTTGGTTGCAGTGGTGGCTTAGGACTTGGAAGAGGGAGGGGCACATGTTCAAGGAAGACCCTGTGAGGACACAGAAGACACCTTGATGGGCAAGGTGGCGATGGAAGCCCGCTGCGCTTTGACTTCGAGCTCCCGGTGCCCAGGACTGTGAGAACCAGGAGCCCCGGTCCTGCACCTGGGCCTGCGCTGTGTATGGCAGGCTGGGTGAGGCCCAGGCCAAAAGCACCTTTAGAACGCACAGCTGCACCCACCTCAAGAGGCCCTTCCTCCTTACCCACCTCCCCAGCACCGGCCAGGGCCCTGTGGGAGGCTCCTTCGTGCCCTGAGGCCCTCGCCCGCAGGTCTCTGTCTCTGCTGCAGCAGCCCTGTCCCACCTGTGCTTCTGCGAGCGTGGTGGCAGATGTCAGGGCAACTGCTCCCCCTGCCAGGAAGCTGACAAGACGTGAAAATTGCAGTTGTTCTTCTTAAGTAGATCATGTTAGCAACACGGAAGGTTGAGGCTCCTCTGGGAAAACTGCAGCCTGAGTCTGCCATTGCGCTCCTTTCCAGCCCCAGCGCCTTGCCACCTTCCCTTCCCCAGGACCTCCTGCTTCCTCCAAAGTCGGATTCTCACTTCCTGTCCCCCTTCCTCCCTCCCCTCACCCTCCCTCCTTCTTGTCTCCCTCCCTCCCTCTCTCCTTCCCTCCCACCCTTCCTTGTTCTACCTTCTTGGTTTACCACATAAGAGAAATCACAGACACACAGCTTTCTCTGCTGGCTCCTCTCGTGTCACACCGTGACCTCTGGTCCTGTCCTTTGTCTTGCTTAGGCTGTGGCTCCCCTCTTCTTTATGGCTGAGTAGTACTCTACAAGTACAGGCACACATTTTCTTTATCCATTCCTCTACTGATGGGCTCCCAGGCTGTTGCCACAGCTTAGCAACTGTGAATTTCACTGTAAATATGCAGGGTCAGATTGCTCTGGCCTATTGATTTAACTCTTTTGAGAATTGGCCTGGGGAGGTAGAGGGCCTCTATGGAATTTCTCAGTCTTGTTTTCTGGAGGACACTCTCAGTGGTGGCTGTAGCCTCAAGGTAGTTCTTCTGGTCCTGCCCCCCTGCCTCCCTGCCCC
>PVKA01028985.1:9442-28885 GCA_004027165.1 Ctenomys sociabilis
TAAAGTCAATAAAAAATGAAACTCCACTTTTTAAAGTTTCCAATACTAGGACAAAATATCATACCATGTCTTATATCCAAGTACTAACCAGGCCCGACCCTGCTTAGCTTCCGAGATCAGACGAGATCGGGCACGTTCAGGGTGGTATGGCCGTAGACCATACCATGTCTTATAAGTAGACTGTAATTGTAGTTCAATAAAATAAAAAAAAAAAGTAGACTGTAAGTCAAAGAAACAATATAAATAATAAAACAAAACTTAAAATTAAACAGTATTCATAAAATTAATTAAATATTTTTATTTATTTATTTTATTGAAGTACAAATATCAATGAGACAGTTTTAAGACACCTTAACAAGATGGATTCATTAATACGTTGCAAACTGTTTTCATAATGTTTTGGTATCGTACAAGGTGCATACTTGATATTATACGTACAGATATTATAGCAGATGTCTCTTATCAGTAAATTAAGAGAGTGTAGCTGTTTACGTATCTTATTTTTTATACCTGAATTATATCAAAAATTCAATAATTGTTTTCCTAGTGGATGACCATAGTACTAGAAGCTGACATAACATCCTGTCCAACCACGATTAGTGCAGATCTTCCCTCTCATAGGATTATGTAGAAGCACAGCGTTATCTATCCCAACTATACTGTCTATACACACACATCATGATTTTTTCTTTCTATACCCCTTTCTTTGTCTACACCTGTCAAAGATGAGCATTCCATTGTCATTAAACCAATTTAGGTGCCTGAACTCAGTGAAACAATCCAACACAGTCCAGCATTCCACAAAAATAGTGAGTTTTCTGAAGAAATTGTCAACCACAGCCATTTACAGCTCAACTTATTATTATGGCCCCGAGTTGTATACCTCATTTTTATACTTTTCTGCTGGATAGTTAAGCCTAGAGGTCAGTGAAGTCTTGTCAGGGTTTATCTTGTAATCCTGTACCTTATTCTGTAGATCCTTTGTCTGTGTTATCCATGTGGATGAGTCACGGCCAATGCTTGACCAGTTTGCTCTCTGTGAGACCTTGAGATAAAGTTTTCTCTCCATGTGACCCTCACCAGGAAGATGACAGAACTTCAATCTCTTTCCTCTGTGGCTCCATAATCTCCTTGTTCAGAAAATTTGGAGCTCAACTGAGTTTCATGATGTTGCAGTACAGGTTCTCCTATGTCTTGAGTCTTCGCTGACCTTGAAAGGCTAGGAACAAAATGTTGGCAGGCCTTGTGACTCTTCTAGTTCTCCAATTCTGATCTGTGAACTTAGGTTGTTAACCATCCAGAAGAAAAGCTGATTAGTATCCTTCAGCATATGCCATTCACTTTGCCTTATCTGACTCAACTGTTTTTAGTTGTTGTTGTATGTTTCTATTTGTATTTCTTCTTTTTGCTTCTTCTACTAGAGAGACTATATGATATGTATGAATTCAAAAGTTAAATTTTCAGAATAATATCTAAAAATTAAAATTAAATTGTGAGTCCAACTAAGAGGCCAGAATGTAGTGTATCATATGTACAAATCTATGATCAATTCAGAGTACTCACACAGTATTTGATTAGGTTTATATATATATATATATATATATATATATATATATATATATATATATATCAGCTAAGAAAGCATTTTTGTGATAGTGAAGAAGTATAGGAATAAACCATAACAAAAATATTAAAATAGCAAATATATGACCAGCACTTCTAACAGTTTGGGGAGAGGATATCACGCAAAATTCTAGTATGTGGTGGATATGGACAGTGTCCATGATGCTTACTGGTGGCCAGGTGTCCCTTGTAGGAATGAGATAATGCTATTGCCTTGATATCCACCCTGTAGACCCAGAGAGAATCATGACCCATAGGGTGCAGGAAAAGTCCATTTGTAGAGTATGTCAATGGAATTATTTTGTTGATGTATACAAGAGAATAATTGAAAGACTGATGTAGTATACCTCTTTTTCTTCTGTGTTTAATATTTGCCCTGTTTGGTGGATTGTTTTCATTCTCATTCATGGAGTTGTGGTCATTTTGATGCCTATCTAGAATATCTTTTAATAGTCTTTGTAGCCCTTAGCTTTGTCATCATGAAATTCTTTAGTTGTTCTTTATCATGGAATTATTTCACTTTTCCACTAAACTTGAAAGAGAGTTTTGCAGGGTATATCAGTCTGGATTGGAATTTGTTTTCTTGCAAGACTTTTAATACTTTGCTCCATGCTCTTCTTGACTTGATGGTTTGTGAAGAGAAATCTGCAGTAATTTTGATGGGTTTTCCTTTAAATATGATCTGTTTCTTTTCTCTAGCATCTTTTAGTATACTGTTCCTGAACTGAATTTCTGAGATCTTGATTTTTATATGTCTGGATGTGGTTTTAATTGGGTTGATGTTATTTGGAATTATATATGCTTCAGTTATCTTAATGTCAGAATTTTCCCCAAATTGGAAAGTTTTCTGCTACTACTTCTGTCCATATTCTTTTATCATTAGTATTGACTCCTTCTCTTACATTGATGCCTACTAATCTTATGTTGTTCATGCTTGCACTGTCTTGCAGATGTTGAATTATTTTTTCTGCATCCTAGTTGTTTTTAAGATATCTTTTCTTAACTTTCACTAGCTGCAAAGGTGTCTTGAAGGTCTGAAAGTCTATTTTCACTTTCATTAAAATGATATTGTCAGCTTGTGATTGAGGTTTTAATTTCCTGTATATCACTTTTTTTCTGGAACCAGGGATTGAACTCAGGCCCTTGTGCTTGCCAGGTAAGAGATTATTCTACTGAGCCATCTCCCCTGCCCCACCTGTATATCACTTTGAGTCTGATTCATGCATTCCATTTCTTTCCTATATTGCTCATTCAAGGATTCCATCATTTTTCTATTCTCCTGTATTTTTTATCATTATTTTGTTTAGAAGCACTTAATATTTCTTTCATTATATTTATTTCTTTTTTTTTTTACTTCAGAAATTATTTCTGACCTGATTTCCTCTATATCTTTCTACAGACGCTATCATTTCAGAGATTTTAGTTGTGTGATTTCGAATTTCTTCTATGCTATTGTCTCCTGCATTGGTTCTGAGTAGGCTTGGGGCCTGAGAATGTAATTTGCTCCTTCTCTTCATTTTGGATAGCACTGTCTTCTGACGTTTGGTGTAGAGGTTTGGTAGAGTTATTTTTTTAAGGAATGCTTACTAAAATTTTAATTGATTTCTGAGAGACAGAACTTGAATTTTATCTTATTTTTTAATTTATTTTTTTATTTTATTGAAGTACAAATATCAATCAGACAGTTTCAAGATACCTTAACAAGACATATTCGATAAATTCATACATTGCAAACTGTTTTCATAATGTTTTGGTATTGTACAAGGTGCATACATGATATTATATTTACAGATATTATTTTAGCAGATGTCTCTTATCAGTAAATTAAGAGTGTAGCTGCTTTGTGTGTGTATACACAGTACAGTTGGGATAGATAACGCTGTGCTTCTACATAATCCTATGAGAGGCAAGATCTGCACTAATGGTGGTTGGACAGGATATTATGTCAGCTTCTAGTACTACAGTCATCAACTAGGAAAATGATTATTGAATTTTTGATATAATTCATGTATGAAAAATGGAGTTTATCTTATTGTCTTTCTTATTTTTTAGATTTTTACATGAGAATGTATTGTTTTTCATTAGAAGCGTAAAGATATGTTTTGATCAGTTGAAAACTATGAAATAAGCCCCCTTATTATTTCCATTAATATTTCATGCAGATTACTATCAACAGTGAAAATTCCCCAAAAAAGATGGGAGAGAAAACTTGGGTGAAGAGAGCATTTTAGCCAAAATGTGCATTCTTTTTATTTCTTACACTCTGGATATATTGAAATCTCATCTCCCATTGAGGGATTAATTGAAGAACTAAAATATGATGACTTACTTGGCAACAGCAAAAAAGAGCATTTACTCAAAAGCAATAAAGACTAGCAATAAATTTCAGTGATGCATATAGTATGTTCTCTGCTCACCTGCTTGTTCTTTCGTTTCTCAGCAGAAGTTCAACTGAAAATAAGCTCAAACACCAATTTGTCAAATTAGCTAGTCACCTCACTTGTGACTAAATCACACCCTACAGAGAGAGGCTGAACCTCAAGTTTTCACTTCCTGGAATATATACAATTCGAAGAGACTTTTCACTTCACACATCAAAGGGCAGCCTGGCAAGTTTATTATGTGGAAATGAGATACAAAAATATTTGCACATGATATCCATGGGTATTTTTCCAATTACCATTGCTTTCTTAACTACTCCCCTTGCAAATGTCACCATACAAAATGTTTTTAATTTTTTTCCAATATCCCAACTAAGAATGAAGGTAAAATAATAAATGCTTATTATAATTCTAAAAGGAAAACTGTAGAAAGAAATAAAAGGAAGAGATTAAAACTCAGATAATGCATTTACTATATAATGTAATACAATGCAGTTTGGTGTATGATACGATCAAGCTTTACCTATGGAGAGCTGGAGTATATCTTGTTCATGTTCTCTTTTCTCCCATTATCCTGCTCTCTCTCTCTCTCTCTCTCTCTCTCTCTCTCTCTCTCTCTCTCTCTCTCCACTGACAGTCTTTACACTATCAGTTTGGAATATACCATTATATGTAGTCTTAATAGATACAGTATAGGAGTTTGGGGGCATTCTGATTGGCCATTATAAAGCAAGTGTCAATGCTTTGGAGGAAGATTATGCAAACTGAGCTACCAGAAAGCTGGACAGTCCCAAAAAGAGAGAGAGAGACATGGAGCACAAACCGGAAGTATTAGCTCTTCACCATTTTGAGATAACCTGTTTGTACAGTAGAATTTTAGGTGCTACATTACCTTAAAGTTTTCAATTCTATCTTTTGGCATAACTGACTAATAGAAGCAATGTAAATATAAAATAAGTGATTCTACTTGCATATATTTAATAGGTAGAAATGATCAAAAGTTCAAGGCAGCATGGGCAACATAATGAGACCCTGTGTTATGGTTTGTGTCTAGGTGTCCCCTCAAAGCCTCATATACTCTTGGGGTGGCACTGGAGTTTGTAACTGATTGTTGTGGGTGTGGATGCTGCAACTGCCCTGGGGCAGATATTTTGCATTTCAATGTAAGGAGGAAAGAGAAGTTAGCTGCTTGAGGTGCTGCTACTCCTCCTTTTGTGCTCTTCCTCTTTGCCTCCACCTTGAAAGGTTGATTTCTGCTCTATGCTGCTCTACCTTGGACCTATCTGAATATAGACTGAAACCTACAGTAACTGTGAGCTAAATAAACATTTCCTTCCCTAATTTGAGTGCCAGCAACAAAAGAAGTGTAACTAAGACACCTTATTTAAAAAAATCAGCTGCAAATATAGGTCAGTGATAGAAAATTTGCCTAATATTGTGGCTTGTGTCTAGATGTCCCCCCAAAGTCTCATGGGGCTTTTCAGGAGATGGATGAATCTAGAGTATGAGATTAATTTGTAGTGCAATGCTGGGATTAAGGAAGGGTGACTGCTGTATCAATCTAATGACTGGATTATCATGGCCCAAATTCCAGTAGACTGGAAGAAAAGAGGCTTATCTCGCATTCTCTTGTTGCTTTTGCTGTCTTCTGCTGTCATGAGCTGTAGCCTCTGCTGCCTTCACTTGGAACCACCTATTATGGACTAAAAGCTCTACCAACTGTGAGCTAAGTAAACTTTTCTTCCTTACACATTAGGGGTTGGGTATTTTCATCTCAGGCCTGAACAAAGTAACTAAGATACCTGTCATGCATAATTCCCTGGGTTCCATCTGTAGTATCACAGAAAAGGGGATTCATTCCACCAATACTGATCCTGTGTGAAGAGTTTTTCTCCATTCACTTATTTTTTGAAAAAAAATGACTTCTTATGAGATATTTTAGTTTTGTTCATTTGGTTGTTGTCGTTGTTGGACATTATATCACAGCAATCTATCTTTACTATGATGAAAACATAATTCTTTTTTAAATTAATTTTATTGAGAAACAAATAGCAATGAGACAGCTACAAAACTGCTCAATAGGACAGTTTCAATAATTAACACATTACATATTGTTGTCTTCCTAGTGGTTATTTCTAGTACAATTTACAGATATGACATCCTGTCCAAATATTAGTTTAAATTTTCTTATTATTCAATTAAGAGAAGGCAGCTATAAATCTATCCCAACCATTCTGTATATACAGATACTAAATGGTCCTTCTTTGTGTCCCCTTTTTTTGTTTAGCTCTTCTAGAGATGGGTATTCTGTTGCCATTTAAATATTGTAGGTGCATGAATTCAGCAAAATAATCCAGTAGTCCATAACAGCAGTGGGTCATCCGTAGGACTGGAAATCTCTGAATCTGTTGATATGAGCCTTTGACAGTCCAGCATATTTATATGGCTTTACATTTTATAGCTCGTTTTTATGCTTTTCTGCTGCATGGTCAAGACCAAGATAAAGCTAAATGTATACAACAAGAAATGCAACCTTTGTATCTGATAAGGTCAGTCAAGTCTGCTCAGGATTTATCCTGAAACCCTGCACCCCACTTTGTAGATCCTGTGTCAGTGTCAGCCCTGTGGATGATTCGCAGCCATTGGTTGACCAAGTTGCCCTCTGTGAAAGCCTGAGAGAAAGTTTTCTCTCCATGTGACTCTACTTAGACACACTCTATATCACTGATCACATTGCTCTGTGGCCCCATAATCTCCTTGATCAGAAAATTTGGGACACAACTGACTTATGTGGGCCACAGCACAGGTTCTCCTATGTCCAGAGTCTTCACTGAAATTGAAAGTTTAGGGCCAAAATGAGGGCCATCCTTGTAGCCCCTCTTTTCTTCAATTTTTGATCCACAAACTTAGTTTGTTGATCCTCCAGAAGAGAAGCCTATTAGCATCCTACAACATATGAAGTTGGATTCAACCTCACTATCTGTCTGATATGCCAAACTTTAAGGCGCTATAGATTACAGACAAAAAGTTTTTAAAATTTTAAAAAATATGAATAAACAATTGCATATTTTTACACAGAAATTTAGAAATCCAATCATATTGGAGCAGGACAGTCCCGTGACACATTTTTTCCTTGTCTCTTTTTTTTTTTTTTTTTTTTCATCCATTACCTCTTTTTTTAACATACATTTACTTGAGAGACAGTATGGTTAGAATTGGGTCAGCCTTCTTTGTCAGTCAGCACCTCCATGCACCCGCTGAACATGGCCTTCAGCATGGTGTCGTGCCGCGTGAGTGCCCACACCATGGTGTAGCATGGGGAACCACCTACGTTGAGCTGCATGTACTTGTTGCCCAGCCCTCCGCTCTTAAAGCTGCTTAGCTTGGGCTTGGCCCCTGAGGCAGGGCACAAACACGTGTCCCAGACATCTTCCGCTGCAGGTAAATCACCACAAGGCAAGAGGTGGGCTTGGAAGGCTCCATTGTGGTGCAAGTGGTCACAAGTGAGGCCAGCGTGGAGGCCAGAGCCTCATACTCTCAACACTTCCCGGGAGCTCCTTTGCTTTCAGCTGAGAGACAATAAGACTCAGTGCTGCCCCAGGCCCATGGCCACCTGCCTGCCCGCGATCTCGGACTGTGAGCTCACATCCTGAGCCCGCCGACTCCCGCCAGGTTCTTTTCTGTAACATTAGAACATCACACTTCAGCTAGGCAGAGTTTAGAGGTTTATTTTCAATCTGTGCAAGACTAAAGTTCAAAGAAAATTTAATTTTGCTTAAGGGAACATTGTAAAGTAACAATTCTTGGTATTACATGCCTCATATGATCCATCTCAATCAAGATAGAATTACATTGTGTGTCACTGTTCCAGTGCACAAAGGTGAGCTAAAATATCTCTAAAACTGAATCAAGCTTATGAAGTCTCAAACAAAACTTGGATTTTCTGTATATACTCCCATCCGTGAAGTTAATTCCTGTATACCACTTCTTCTGAAAACTGTTCTTTTTCTTTTCATTTGACTTAGATCAGCTGCAAGACCCAGAGAAGGATGGGATGGCTTATGAATTTTCTCGCTAGATAGTTAACTCCCTCTTATCCTAACTCTAAAAAGATACCATCCCTTGCTGTGAGAGAAACTTTTCCATCATGGAGATCTGTGGCAAGGTGGAGGACTCTTCCTATGATAATCATTGAGAGGGCAATGACCCCAAGAAGGAGGATGGGGCATTATTTTGGCTTATTTTTTCACCATTGGATAGTTCCACTCTGATAAGACAGCAGCATAATGTTCTTCCATCTACCTCTCAGACAGCATCTGCTGCACCTCGGGGAACCTCAAATTCAACAAAGGCAAAGTAAGGAGTGTTTCTAGTAACCCACACATTCCACAGTGCTCCTTAATAGCTGAAAGCCCATTACAGCTCAGTCTTTTTGCTATTGTTGCCAAGACTCCCTACATAAACCTTACTGTCCAATGGGAATGAATCATGCTGTATCTCAAGATCCTGAATTGAAAATGTGGAGGTTCAAAATCATACATGCAAATATCTTCCTGTTCCCCTTAAACTGAGTTCCTCTATACCCTCTCAGTAACCTGGTGTCCACAAAATGGCCACACTGAAATTTCTATGTGTCTACATTCATGCCACTATGAAGGAAAAAGTTTTACTTCTTTCTGAATCTATGTGAGTGCCGAATTGAGCTTTTCTTTACTTTGTCTTTTGCACTGACTACCGTCTAGTACAATGTTGCTTAGATATGGTGAATATGTACCAACTTGTTTTAAAGCATTTAGTCAAGGGCTGGCCAGATATCTCAGTGAACTAAAGCACCTGCTTAGGCAAAGTGTAGTGGCCAGAGTCAGTCCCTGGTATGCCTTGCTGGCCCCCCCTCTGGGGCATGCTGAAGTTGGGGTTGAGACTGTACGCACCTATAATCTCAGCACTTGGGAGGCTGAAAACAGGACAATAACTATAAATCAGATCTACGTAGTGAGACCCTGTAGAACCTGTACTAAATACAAAAATAAATACATTATATAAAATTAAGTATTTAATCTTTCTCCATTGTTATATTGGCTATCTTTTGCAAACATGCCCTTTTATGGCAGTTTTTTAGTAGTTTCAGAAATGTGAATGAATAGTACCCTCCTAATTTGTGCTATTGTTCACCTGCAATTACAAAAGTCTTCTGGAAGGTTTCTTTGTATCATATATTATCTTTCTCTAATTCAATCTCTGTACCAAATGAGTTTTTAAGTATGTAAATTATTTTATACCTCTAGTAATTTTTTTCAATTTTCTATGCATCATGGCTTTCATATCTTTTATAACACATCCAAATGCTTTCCAACATGTTTCCTGCCTCCCTTTACATTGTTTCCCATTCAACAGGTTATAGGTTCTAACAACCCCAAAGTTCAGTTTTACAACAACGTAATTTTAAAAATGGTTTCATGCCAATAATACTTTCCCACTTGCCTTCTCTGCCTAATTAAAATCTTTCTGGAGATTCAACTCAATACAATTACTCTATGAAAAACCTTCCTGGCACCCATTATGTAGTGTTAGTCTTTTTTTTCTGCCCTCAAGACAATTTGTTCTTGGTTTTTTTGTAGGATTTACTGTGTGGTGTTTTTTTGTGGGGGGAAAGTCTACAGGTTGTTCAGAGTCTCACTACTAGATCATACTCATAGTGATCCTCTTGTTTACAGCCAGCCAAGAGTTGGGATCACACACTATTAGATCAGACTCATAGTGATCCGCTTGTTTGCAACATCCCAAGAGTTGGGATTACAGGTGCACACCCAGTCTCAATTGCCATTGAGCTGGGTGTGGTGGTGCATACCTGTAATCCCAGCACTCGGGAGGCTGAGGCAGGAGGATTGTTGTGAGTTCGAGACCAGCCTGAGCTACAAAGTAAGCTTAAGGCCAGCCTGAACTGCATAGTGAGACCCTGCCTCAAAAAGACCAAAAAAAAAAAAAATTGCCATCTCAGCGTGCCCCAGGGGTGGGGCCGGCATGGCAGGCCCTCTGATCAAACTCCAGGCTCCTGTGCCTGCTTGTAAGCACTTTAATCTGCTGAGATATTTGGAAGGCCCTTGTGTTATAATATAAATATGTGTTTACATGTCTGAAGTATAACAAATGGAGAATCATGGGGTCAAGATGAATTATTTATGTGAACTCTGAACTTTGGTACTTGTATCTAACCCAGTGCCTGACAGGAAGCATTTATCAACAAAAACATGTTGAATAAATAAATTATGCAATAACCAATTTTTTTCTGTTACCTTTCCAGTTATAGAAATAGCTTCAGAAACTCAGTAATACTTCAGGCTCCATGATTTTGTCAAATTGACACACATCTCTATTTTTGTTTACTTAATATTTTTCTTAAGGTCAATGCAATTTTTCCTTCACTACCTTTTTCAGTCTGCCCAAAATATTAGTATTGGTGAATTAACAAACAATGTTCTAATTATACTTTTACAATACTAGTTTGAATTTAAGACAGATTCAAATTTAAAATATTCATCCATGCACCACTTCTAATCAACTTATAAACCTATGCATAATACATATTTCACAAATCACAAGTCATTAAGCCAAATATTTATGTTATTCTGTCCTGTTCTGGAGATCAAATTACTAGTAGCAAAACTAATACTGTAAGTCATGTCTTCTAGCCTCTGCAAAGGATATTCCCTATTACATTAGACTGTATCCCCATGGATAGCAATCCAAAAAAGTAATGGATGGACACAAATGTATCAAAGAAATAGGTAAAGAAAGTAAAAAAGCCTAGAGGCCAGCCAATAGCTCAGTGAACTAAAGTGCCTGCTTAAGAGCACAGTGGCCGGAGTTCGATAACCAGCATACTGAGCCTGACCCACCACTGGGGCACATTGAGATGATGATTGAGACTGGGTGTAGTGGAGCACACCTGTAATCCCAACACTTGGAGGCTAAAAACAGGAGAATCACTATGAGTCTGGTCTACATAGTGAGACCCTGTACACCCTATACTAAATACATTTTTTTAAAAAAAGAAAATAGAAAAGATTAGCCCACAGCAAAACAGTGAAGATATTATTAGTTTAATACAGACATACATATAATTCAGAAAATAGGGGGAAAATATAAGGCAATCATTTACTAAGTAAAGCAAGTTCTCTTCAAGAGGTTTCTAATGCCAGATAACTGAGAAAGCCACAGCAGTTTTCATGTATAGCTCTAGGAAGTTATCTGTAGTTCATTCATGGTCCCTTCCATTTATTATAGATTATCCTTGACTATTTAGCTCACGACTTTTATCCAAATGTCCCACCCTAACAGTAGATTCATTCCTCGGGTATGAACTACCAAATGGTTTAATTCTTGAATTATCCTTTTCTCTCAGGAAATGCATAGGATTATTTATCCTATAAAGATAAAAAACAGGTGCTAGGAAACAGTAATGTGTTGAGTGCAAACTTGGAAGTCAAAATTTCTGAATCCCTATCTTTTTTGTGTAGAACATTTATTATTTTTTTCAGTGAAACAAAGTTTAGATCAGTGGGAAATAATTTTTATCAAAGAATTGTACTTTTTTCCTCCCACATCTTACTTTGAATTAGGAAATGGCATTGCAATCCATTGCACTACAAGTAAAATATTACAAAATATTTACATGAGAATATTAAAAATTACTTAAACACAAAAAGATTAAACAAACTGTTTTTGAGAAATCTCTATTTCAGGGTCCACAGCACACAAGAGAGTCAAAATGAGAAAGGAGCATGAGCCTGGTCACAAATTTCAAAAAAATTAGAGAAGGGGAAGCACTGGTATGAACACAGTGATGGGAAGAGAACGGATGTTGGCAGCACTGCTTCAGTGACCACTCTTCTGGATGAAACACTCCCTCCCTCCCAGCTGCAGGAAATTCCAAGGAAGGCTAAGCTCTAAATATTCCATGACTGAGAATGGAACATACCCTGACAGTGGAAGTTGCTCTTTCACCTAATTTTGAATATGTCTGTCTTCCTCCATGAACTGCTATGAAAACAACACTGTTTTGTCCTCAACAGCTGTCACAGCAGCCCTTACACTTCCTTTATGAAAGCTTCATAAACATCATTCTTAGTTTGTACTGAGACAGGAGCAGAAGGGCCAGATTTGGGGGCCACTTTGGCAAGAGGCACAGCAGAATCATCCTCTGGCTTTTTGGAGGGAGCAGCAGTGTCCCCTTTATAATCCCAATGTACCCTCAGTGCAGTAGGCACAAATCAAGTAATCTCTGCCCTGGGATTAGTAATCTGTGGATTGGCATCAATGGTTGATGTGCTTTCTTCTCAATGGTGGCTGCACTAGTGTCATTCACCTTGGGTCACTGAATCAAGTTAGGGGGTGCTCAGAATCCCTGAGTTCAGCAGCAGACCTGGTGGGAAAAGCACAGGTGAGGCAGGTCCAAGGGGAGGCAAAAGAGATGTACACTTCATGCTGGGATGAGGCAGAGGGAGGCCTGGAGGAGCTGGGAGAGGTACCCTGGTTTGGGGGCCCATGGAGGGAGGCCTGGAGGTAGCCCTGGAGGAGGCCCATGAATCCTTATCTTTGTTCTTCCACTAACTCACATTTGGAAAAGGAAGTGTCTTCAATAAGTTTCCAATAAATGTTTACTTTGGTTCACTTTAGGGTGAAACTCAAAATTAAGGCTTATTGTTACATGCAAGAGTAAATAAGTTAGCATTTTTATACAATCAATACTGTTTAATGAATCCTTTCAATAGGTTAAATGAACATAAACACTGATTCTTATATAATTCTTTTTAAAACCTTACTCTGTAAAAATTTTGCCCCTGCACTAAGTGGCTTCATATTTATGAACTAGATTTAATGGGTGTATTTTTATTTCACCAGATGTGATATATTCCCAATATAAACTATACAGGAACAAACTACACAGGAGTCAGGAGGAGAGAGGCGACATGCATAAGCCATTGTCACAGCCACCTTAAACAACCTTCATGGGAAACACAAAACTACTAAACTGAAGCCAGCTCTGCTCAAGGGTTCTACACAGCACAGGGAATCAGAAGTGACAGCCGAAGTGCTGATCTGACTGAGAATAAGACCAGTATCCAGAAGAGGAGTTTACTCCAGTACTGAAGTAGTATCCTACTAGAGAAGCTAGCTAAAATATAACTTTAAGAAACAGCCATGTGAGAGGGTTAGAGCTAAACAAAGATCTCCCAGTATCCAGTGAGAGCATAATGCTTGGATAAGAAAGATGACAAGGCCTCTACTGTAAGGTAGGAATACAGGCTTTGTGGGTTTAATCTTCAGAGGGGATGGAACTTAAAGAGACTGAGTCCAATAGTGTATTTGTGCTCTTGTATTGCTGCCTACATCCAACCAAAATCAGTGGTTTGAATTACCATAAGTCAATCTGGGTGACATGAAAGATTTCACTAAAATTGCAGACTTCTTTGTTCTCATTAAGAAAAGTTTATGACTGGTACTTAAGGTTGTCAGTATTCAGTTGACATTGTTGTTATTGTTGTTATGGACTTCACTATAGCCAAGGTAGTCTAGTTGTTGCTGTCAATTAGTTTGCTCTGTATGCCAATATCTTGGTTGCCTATTGCACTGTATTCATTATTGAAACTGTCCTACAATCGGTTTTGAAGCTGTCTCATTGCTATTTGTTTCTAAAAAATTATTAAAAACGTAAAAAAAATAAAGTTTGGGTAGGATCATGAATATTTCAGCAGTGCCTGGTCAGAGAGTAATGGAGTATGAGGAAGAGGTGAATAAAGCAGGGAATGTTTTGAACTGGGATTACATGAAATACAGTGGAATCGGGGGAAAAGAGAAGTAAGGTTGAACAGGATATCATGTCTGCATCTTGTACTATGACCCGGGCTAGTGTTTTTTTATTTTTGTTTTTGTTTTGTTTGTGGAACCAGGGATTGAACTCTGGCCCTTGTGTTTGCCAGGCAAGCACTTATTCTACTGAGCTATCTTCCCAGCCTCCAGCATCTTGTACTATGAATAAAGAAGAGAACAAAATGCAATGTATTAATTATTGAAACTGTCCGACTAATCGGTTTTGAAAATGTCTCATTGGTATTGCTTCTCAATAAAATTATTTTTAAAAAAGAGGGTTGAGGAGAGGACTTGGGAGACATTGATAGGAATTTGGGCATGCTTTAGGAGAAGGCTGGTGAATGCTTACAGCAGGGACAAAGAGACAGAAAAATTTATACAAAACTAATAGCAGCAAGTAGATGAAGATGGATACAAAAGTAGCACAAATAATTCCATTTGGATGAGATATCAGAGTAGGCAAATCTATAAAGACAGGAAGTACATTGGGATTAGCAGGGTGTATGGTGAGGGTGGGGAAACAGCAGGTGAACCCTAAAGTGTGCTCTTTGGGGTGATAAAATGATTTAGAATTATATAGAAGTGATGGTTGAATATACTAAAATTTTAAAAAATTACATATGAAAGTCATATCAACAAAATGGAATCATTTATGTCCTACTCAACTAAAACTGAGTTGAGAGGCTCTAGAGGTTACTACAGCAGTTTTAAAACCATCTCAAAAACAGTCCAACCCTTCAAGGACCTAATGATACTTCCAGATTACAAATCCTGCCTCACAACTACTCACATACCAACTGGAATTGCCAGCTCTTATAAGATGCTGCCAATCATTAAGCTTCTCTTCCAGATGGTTAACAACTTAAGTACGCAGACCAAAAATTAGAGAAAAAGAAAGACTACAAGGATGGCCCTTCAAGGTCAGTGAGGACTCAGGACATAAGAGAACCTGTACTGTAACATCCTGTAACTCAGTGGTGTCCCAAATTTTCTGATCAACGAGATTAAGGGGCCACAGAGGAAAGTGATCAATGATGTATGATGTGCCTAAGGAGGATCACCTGGAGAAAAAACAGTTGCTCAGGTTTTCACAGACAGCAAATTGGGCAAGCAGTGGCCGTGGCTCATCCATATGACTGACACTGACAAAAGACCTACAAACTGCTGTCTATGGTTTCAGGGTAAATCCTGAAGGGATTTGACTGACCTTGTCAGATATAAAAGTTGCATCTTTAGTTGTATAGTTCTTACTTTGACTTGGTCTTAACCATCCAGCAGAAAAGTTTAACCATGAGATATAAAAAGTAAAGAAAGCCATATTAATATGCTGAGCTGTAAAATGCTCAAGTCAACAACTTCTGATATTGCCAGTTTTGCAGATAACCCACTACTATTATGGACTATTGGACTATTTTGGGTTATTTTGCTGAATTCAAGCACATGCAATATTTGAATTGCAATGGAACACCATCTCTGAGAAAACAAAACAAAAAAAGGGGGATACAAATGAAGGACCATTTTGTATCTGTATTTACAAAATAGGATAGGTATACAACTACTTTCTCTTAGTTCAGTAAGAAGAAAGATTTGTATTAATAGTGTTTAGACAAGATATTCTATCTGCATCTTATACTCTGAATAACTACTACAAAGACAACCATATGCAATGTATTATTGCAGCTGTCCTACTAACATACTATGAAACTGTCATTGCTATTTTTTTCTCATTAAAATTAATAAAAAAATAAGATGCTAAAAAAATAATAGCAGCACTGGCCAAGATTTCGACCACCTTTAAATTGGAGTAGGTGATGAAAATCCTTTGGTGACCCAATACTTCCAGGTCTTGTTCCCTACAGTAGCAAAAGGTACTCTAAAACATCTCCACTAACTTTGTCTTGCCAGTGAACAGGAATAGAGTGGGGAATCATCATAAGTGTAAGGGAACTCATAGCGAGTTCCCTTACACTTATGGGCTGTTCTGCCCTGCTACTTATGCTGCTTGCCTGAATCACACAGAAGACAAAGTAAAGTCCGAGAAAGAAACTTACATTCTTGTGATCCCAAGACACACAGCTGTCTTCACACACACACACACACACACACACACACACACACACACACACACACACACTCACACTCCAGGGGTGCAGGTGATGGAGATACTAGGATATCCAGATGAGATATGAGATTTTTTCTGTGATTTCAAATTTTCCTTGAAAATTTTTGTTTTTGAAAACATTTAAATGAGATTGTTACTCTTGGGCAGATAACTAAATAAGTGAGCATAATCCTAGTAGATAAGGAACTATAAATCAACTTTAAAAAAAAAGGAAGATAGGTATATAGTTACATTCTCTTAATTCACTGAATAAAGGGATCTGCTCTAATGGTGTTTGTAAATATAATATCATGTCTGCACCTGTACAACAAATAACCACTAAGAAAACAATATGCAATGTATTAATTATTGAATCTGTTCTACTAATTTGATTTGATACTGTCTCATTGCTATTAGTTCTTCAATAAAACTATGGAAAAAAGAATTTAGCAAAAACCTAATACATTCTATCTACAATACACTCATTTTACGCACATTATTTATCTCATTCTTCCTCAGAATAATTCAGTGAAGTATGTATATTTGCTCCTGTTTTACCAATGAACAAAATGAGTCCCAGCAAGTTTATTTCATTCACCCAAAATCACACAAGTAGTTAGCGGGGAAGGCTTGCTTGGAGTCCAAGACCTGTGCTATTTCACCTTAAGGTAGTGGTGAGGGCTGCACAAGATTGTGGGCACATGAAGTTAAATGGAATAACTCTGACAATGAAGGAAAAACTCAAAAGAAAAATGTCAGGGCAATTTAGGTAGTAATTCCATTTCTCAGGTTCTTTTGATCTCCCCTCAATTTCCTCATCATAACCCAAGCTTTTTTTTTTCATTTTTGAAAGATTTCCTTTCCTTTAAGTAAGGGTAAACACTCTTTCAGATTTCATGTTGGTTTTTAAACACATTTGTTAATCAAGAAATGGTTATTTAGAAAAGCTGTGCATTACTTAGTTGCAACATCCCTCAAAATTTCTGCTTAGGCATTTCCATAGCCAATCTACATCCTTAAATAGTCTAATTTATTTTGGAATTATAACTCAGGCAAGGGGGTTTTCCATAGCTAAATGTCATATACATTTTACTCCACTTATTCCAATACATAATTCCAAGTACAGGCACAGAACTGTATGCAGCCCTCTCTTTTCGAGTATAGGTTAACAATACCTTGTAAACAAAATGCCCTCAATAGTAACCTATTCTATGGCATTTATTTATCATTACTCAGGGTAAGAAGCTTATTTGTATATGGGATCCTCCTTTTTGTTTTATTTTCTCTGTTACTTGACTTAACTCTCAAGACCAGAGACTATTTGTCTATGTGGAATTCAATAGAAAAAATTTAAGCAGATACAAAAAAAGATTTTATTATTCAAACTGCAATGGAGTTAGGAAGACCAATTATGCTTGTTTTCCCCAGGACTGAAGGAACATACAGCTTTCTGTGCTAAAGCTAGGATACCTCTGGGAAAACTGGGATTGTCAGTAGACCTACCTGGACCCTGCATTTTTCTTTCTAGTTATAGTGGGCTACTTAATGACAGTGCAGTCATTTATTTCCCAAAAGAATCAATCACTTAGCTTTAGGGTCATAGAATCTGTGAATTGGAAAATATTTGAGAAGTTTGTTCACCTAATTTTGTAGATAAGGAAGCTAAGAAGGCCTAGAGGAAAGAAAATTATTTAACATAATTTAAATTTACCCTGATCTCTTGAGTCCAAATCCAGTACAATCTTTTCACCATGAGTCATTGTTCTAAACTAAGAGTTAAATTATGGCAGACACTAACACTGGTCAGCATTTTATAATTTTAAATTAATTTTAAAATGAGGTTTAAATGTGGTCAAGGAGAAAAAATACCAAACATTAGACATCTAGCATAGACAAGCTAATGTTAATTTATGTGGTAGCAGCAAATATAATTAATTGAAACTGAAGTGTACCAGCTGATAAAATCAACAATAACTTGCAACTATCTACAATTCAAATATTATTGACCTCATTATACAATTCAAGGAATTAAAACCCACTGAACAGGAAGCATTTGTTAGCAATCATTTAGCTAAGAAATGATTGGTGTTAAAAAACAATGCCTTACTCTGTCTCACTTCAAAGCTGTAGTTTGACTATGGTACTTCTCAGGATAAATGACTTTTACTCCTCATTAACAGCATTAATAATATTGACTCTCTAGATATGAATTCAATTACTGTAGATAATGATACAGATTTAAGTCATTTTTAATTCATTCACTTAAAAAGAATTTATTGAGCTGGTCATGGCAATTCATGCCTGTAATCCCAGCACTCGGGAGGCTGAGGCACTGTGAGGATGAGGTCATCCTAGGCTACACAGTGAATTTAAGACCAGCCTGAAGCACATAGAAAGACTATGTCTCAAAAGAAACATAAGAATGTGTCATGGGCGTTCTATGTATGCATCAGGGAAATGGGAGAGTAAGAAAAATACAATTGTAACCAAAGTATGACTCATGGTTCTTGCTCGGGCCACTGTTTAACTAGAGAAGCTGTTATGTAAAAGTACTATGGTCTCCAGAGGAGATAAAGCTGAGCGAACTAATTCTACTTTAGATTTATGAGTACATTTTGAGTTCAGTATAGAAGGAACCCCACTGGAAACAAGAGCTAGGAAAAGGCTTTATACATTCAATAAAATACAAAACAATAAATCAAATGGGAGGTGGAAAGTATGGCATTTTCAGAAAATATAGTTCTTTATCACTGGGTAATAACTGTGTTTTGGGGAGGATTGTAGGATATGGGATATATGGAGAGATAAAGCTTAACTAGGATTTTGGAACTATCTGTGTGGTGAATGACTACATTTAATTGTGTGTATGATTTGATCTGCTTTCTGTTATTCTCTTTTTTTCTCTTTTCTGTTTTTGATTTGAATGTATCTTCTCCTGATCCAAAGTAATGCGTATTTATTTTAATAAATACATGCATTTATATTGGGTTTATGATGTAATAAATAAAAGACTCCCCCTCCTCATCGTACCTTGTTCCTTGTTCTCTATCTGGTGAACTATAAGACTTCATTATTTGTGGATTTTTACACTTTATTCCGTTAGCAAATCGGTTTTTAATTAATTTTTAATGAGAAAGAAATATCAATGACACAGTTTCAAAAAAGGTTACTAGGACCCTTACAATAATTAATACACTGCATATTGTTGTCTTCATAGTAGTTATTCATAGTACAAGATGCAGACATGATATCTTGCCTAAACACTATTATTTTTTTATTTATTTTTATTTTATTAAAATACAAATGTCAATCAGACAGTTTCAAGACACCTTAACCATACAGATTCGATGAATTAATACATTGCAAACTGTTTTCATAACGTTTTGGTATTGTACAAGGTGCATACATGATATTATATTTACAGATATTATTTTAGCAGATATCTCTTATCAGTGAATTAAGAGTGTA